>MU756224.1:188291-213174 GCA_026770625.1 Nicotiana glauca | reverse complement strand
AATCTTTCTCCTAAGATAGACGACCTAGTCTGATGAATTTTCTCCTAGGATCAACATCTTAGTCTGATGAATCTTTCTCCTAAGATAGAAAAAAAACCTAGTCTGAGGAACCGTCTCCTAGGATCAAAATCTTAGTCTGATGAATATTTCTCCTAAGATAACAAAAAAAAACCTAGTCTGATGAATCTTCTCCTAGAGTCGAACCCTTAGTCTGAGGAGTCTCTCTCCTAAGATAGAAAACCTAGTCTTATGAATTTTCTCCTAGAGTCTGCATCTTAGTCTGATGAAACGTTCTCCTAATATAACAAGATAACAAAAACCTAGTCCGATAAATTTTCTCCTAGGGTCTGCATCTTAGTCTGATGGATCGTTTTCCTAAAATTGAAAACCTAGTCTGATGAATTTTCTCCTAGGATAAAAATCTTAGGCAAATAGTTTTACTCACAGGAGGCGTACGCGCCAATCAAGTCTTTGGTTTTACTCTCGCCATCGCATCAATAGCATAGGTAACAACTCAAAAATCTTCCTAGCTACCAAACTGGGGTAGAAAATTTTCTTTGTTTGTTATTTTGTTGCAGTCAGGCGCCCACCTGGAGAACAAGAGAATATATTTCAAGTTCAGCAGTCAGGCGCCCACCTGGAGAACAAGGGAATACATTTCAAGTTTCAGCAATCAGGCGCCCACCTGGAGAACAAAGGAAGTACAATTCAAGTTTTAGCTTTCAAATTTTTAGTAATATTTGGTAACATGATGTGCCCAGCTACCAAACTGGGGCAGGAAAATTTTCTTTGTTTGTCTGTTGCAATCAGGAGCCCACATGGAGAATAAGGGAATACTTTTCAAGTTCCGCAATCAGGATCCCACCTTGAGAACGAGGGAATACATTCGATTCAGCACTCAGGAGCGCGCCTGAAGAATAGAGGCACATATTTCAAACTTCAGCAGTCAAGCATCACTCGGAGGAATGGCAAAACATAGCCAATCACAATTCACGGCAACAACGCAAGAACTCTGTCAGAAGAATACAAGTTCAAGGCAACACAAGGGCAAGTTTGAATACGTAGATAGGACCTTTTGTAATTCATAAATCATAGCTTAGGCTAGCTTCTTTTTATTTTGACACGGTGTGATAAGGAGGTCAGCGAGTAGTAGCAGCAGCAACAGCAACAGTAGTGAAATCACAGCTCCTGGTAGTCCCAGCTACCAAACCTTCCCAAACTACACTGACCTGATTCCTTTTTAGCCAAGGATATGTAGGCAACCTTTGAAGCGGGGTTCGATCAGATGGTTTTCAAAAATGCTTCACACGGAGTATTCGAGCGGGCAAAAATCGTTCGTATCCGCTCACTTATCTTTTCACGAAAACTCTTCGCGTTTCCGAGCAAAGAGGGGCGGCTGTGAGCACGTGATATTTGCCCTAAGTAAATTACTCCCAAAAATTCAAACAAAATGATGACTTTCATTATTTTATAATTTTTGTGAACTTTTGTTTTATTTTCTGGTGATTGTTGCATTTTTATCTGTGCATTTTAATTCATATGAAAAATACAAAAATACATTTGCTTTTAGGATCTAATTTCATATTTTAGGATTAATTAGGAGTTAATTTATTTTAGAACAAAATATGAAGAAAATAACAAAAATAGTTCACTTTTGCATTTTTAATTGTTTAATTGTGAATTCGCCGCGAAGTAGATTTTAAACAATTTTAGGATTTACTTAGGACTTTATTTTAATTTTTTGCATTTTAATAAAATCAGAACATACAAAAAAATTAATACAAAATGAAAAAAAAAGTAAATAAAAAGAAAGAATAGAAAACATTTAAAAAGGGGGAAAAGTGGTCTTGTTAAAATGCCCAATTGGGCTGTTTTTTGAATTAATCATACCCAGAACCAAACAGACCTAGCCCAAAGACCATATCACCCGCCCAGGCCCAAACCTTACCCCACCCGGTCCGCCTCAGTAGGTCACCAAACGACCCCGTTTTGGATCCAGCAGATCCTGGCCGTCTAGGTTGATTAAATCAACGGCTAGAAATCAATCACTTAGGGTATAAGACTGTCCTAACGTCCTCCCCACCCCCCTTTCTTGTCTCTGGCACCGACCCTTTTTTAGAGACGAAACCCTAGTCTACCCGCCCCCAAAATCCACCACCGGTGATGGCGGCGCCACCGCCAATCCGCCCCAAAAATACACCCCAAATTCTCCTCACTCTCCTCTTTCCAACCATGCCCCCAGCTCCCCTCGAATCAAAGCCAAGCTTGTCGAATATTAGATCGAAGTCTCCGGCCAAAACACAAAAGCTTCCAAAATTCTCCAAAATCACACCACACCCTCACCTTCCCTCACTCATTCTAAATCTCCACTTGGTTGTCGTAAAATACCACCGAAACTCGTCGAATCGTTAATCTAGGTTTTTTGAAGTCGAGGCTGTTTTGGGGATTCGAATGCTCGATTGACTTTAAGTTGATATTACATGTTTATTTCAGACGAAATAAACATGCAACATTAACTGAAAGCCAAATTCGAGGTCAATCAGCCATGAGGAGGACCAAAATTAGTGAGTCCATGTTTCTGCTTTCCTTCTCCGTTTTCATTTTTTTCATTCCTGTTATTGTTGGTTTTATTTAGAAATATGCTGTTAGGTTGTATTGATTAAGAATTTCAATTTAGGTCTTATTTGTTCTTCACCATGTGATTAGTATGTTTTAGTAGTTTGTTCATTGATTTCAGTAGCGAGATTCTAGGTTCAATTGCCATTTTGTTGTTTGAATTTTAGTCGATTAATCTTTATCATTGGCCTCATTTTGGATCTGTTTTATTGCTGTGTTAGTTTTAGGATTTCCATTTGTTTAGAGTTAAATGTCAATCTAATTAGGTTAATTAGGTTAATATTTATTTAAAGTCTATTTCGCTGATCAATTGTGTTACTTGGTTTTTCATTGATGATAGCATTAATGTCCTTTTTAGTTCAATTCTAGGATTTGTTTGGTTGATTTTTAGAATTGCTGTTAGTTTATCTAGGTTAAAAGGGGTTAGGGGTATAGTTGGCTTAATTGGGTAGTTCAGGGGAAATGGTAAGGGCAGAATAGGGAGTTCAAATGGGGAATCTTGCAAGTGGTTGAAGTAGAACCTCATAGAAGCTTCTAGGTGAGGATTTTAAGAGAAAATTCAAAAGATAGGTGTACTAACTTGTGACACAAGTCAGTAAAGGAAGGACTAAGTAGTCAAAAAATTGAAAAATAAAGGAGGACTAAAAGAAAAATAGAAAATGGGGAGGCTGCCTTATCCTTGCCTATAAAGGCAGTCCCCTTTACCTTGAACACAAGTTTTGGACCTCAAAAATTCTCCCCAAAACCTCTCCCACAAATCTGAATCCTAAATTTGAAATTCAGATCAATAGAAGGGAGAAAATTCTTCTTTAGATCTTAGATTACTACAAAAAATCAAAAAACAGAGAAATAAAAAAAAATCAAAAAAGTACTGTTGCACTGATCTTCTTTGATTAGTTTTCAAATTTCAGCATTTGAATCAATTCTCTGGTTCATTTAGGAGCCAAAGTAATTTGAATTCCATTTTTCTGTTCAATATGGAGGTTTAAAGCAATTCGAGTCAGTTAAGCCTGGGATTTGATTAGTTAGAAGGTGGCAGTTGGTTATTGGCTAATTGTGTTCTCTCCTGGGTTCATTCTGGTCAATTTTGGTGCTGTGTTTGGTCTGCTATACAAATCTGGTTTGGTTTTGCAATAGTTCTGGATCATTGAGTTATTTTTGGGTTGAAATCGATTGTGTTTGGCTGCTGTTTGAAATTTGAATCACTGTTGCTTACACTGCTGTTTCTAACTTCTCCTCTTCCTGTTGTATTCTGAATACTAGGTACACGCTTTGACTCTCATTGGCATGTAGATCTTCAGCTGAAAATTGAAATAAAGTGGAAACACAATTTTGCTAAAGCTCTTAGTTGATTCAATGTGATTATCGTAGTTAAATGTAATAATGTAGACTGTAATAGGCTATTTAGATTACCATAAGATTGTTTATCACAACTAGGTAGTGTAATTGACCGCAGTTAGTTTTGAATGATAGTTCAAATGCCTATCTCCAATGTTTAATTTCTATGGTTGAAACTGGCTTTACTGGACTGTGATTGAGCTGTTTTAATTTCTTTAGTTGCCTTAACAGAAGTGTTTACGACATTAGCTTGGCGTAGTACAGTAGTGTAGTTCAGAATAGAACTTTGGGACCTGGTAATAGATATATTAGTAACAATTTTGTAATTGAGTTTGAATAACAGTGTGCCTTAATGCATAGGTCCATGCGTAATTAATTGATTGTCATAGCATAATTACTTTGGGTCATTTAGCTACCATAAGTGTCCATTGTTGAAGCCAAATCATTTCACATTTTGAAAATAGTCAATTGCTCCATATCTCACAAAGTTTAAAAAATAGATATTAAAGCCTATGAACACAATGTAAACTGTGGGGTTCTAGTAGTAATACCATTCGCATGGGCTTTCGTCTCTTCCGCCCAAAGGCCCACGTCTGGGCATTGTGCATTTGCGGGCAGAGTTAAACTAGTGAAGGGCCAGTCTGAGGCCCAAAACATTGGAGATTCATGGAGATTGCTTCGTTTAAATTCAATACTCGTTTCAGCTATGTTAATAGTGATACATTGATATAATAATTAATTGGGACTTTCTTTTATTATTATAGACAATATTAAATAAAAAATCATAGTTGCTTTTGGTTTGCCTTTAAATAATAAAACGAGATGAGCCTCGCTAAACCAAACACATAAATTGCGGGGCCCTCAATAATTGGTTATATTAAATACTTAGAATTTGGGATGGGCCGTTTAGCGAATTTCACGGCCTTCCCCAAAGATAATAATGCATTAGATGCTTTAGGCGCGCTTTTAATAATTCACTTCCCTAAACTCGGGTGTGCATTTCATGTGACCCAAATAAAATCCCAAAACGTTGAATAAAATATGTTCAGGATGGTGGGTGCATTTCATGTGACGCGATCCAAAGACACGTTTTAAACAACGTTCAACTTTCTTTAAAAATATTGAATAAAAGCAGTTGAAAGTGAAAATCGGCACATAGGTTCATCATGTAATAAAATTAGATAAATAAGCTAAACACAACAGTTGAGTGACCGTGCTAGAACCACGGAACTCGGGAATGCCTAACACCTTCTCCCGGGTTAACAAAATTCCTTACTCGGATTTCTGGTTCGCGACTGTTAAATAGAGTCAAATCTTTTCCTCGATTTAGGATTCAAACCGGTGACTTGGGACACCATAAATCTCCCAAGTGGCGAATCTGAATCTCTTAGTAAAATGAATCCCGTTTCGATTGTCCTTTAATTGGAAAAACTCCCTTTATTATACCCTTCACGGTGTGTAGCAGCGATAAAGGAGATGTGATAGTCTCTTTCAGTGTATAGTATTTACTTTCTGTCCAAGTTGTATTCCGGAAAGTTATTGTACTTCATTCGATTTTTTCTAGAATTAGCCCATACACTTGTGGCACCAGGTTCTGGGATGTCTATATGATTATTCAGTATTTTAAAATTGTTAAAGTTATTATTATTTATTCAATGAAATTTATTCTTTATTGTTTAAATGTATAAAAGAAGCGAATTCAGAAATATCTAAAATGAGAAGTTACTAGTTATTTAGTGTTGGCTTGCCTGACAATGGTGTCCGGCGCCATCACGACCCTTAGTGGATTTTGGGTCGTGACAACATGGTATCAGAGCACTAGGTTTCCTTAGGTCTCACGAGTCATGAACAAGTCTAGTAGAGTCTCGCGGATCGGTATGGAGACGTCTGTACCTATCTTTGAGAGGCTACAGGGCTGTTAGGAGCACTTCCCTTCTTGGTTCCTTATTGTGTGATTTGATTCCCTTTGAGGCTTATGCCTTCATTTCTTTTCCAGTTAATCTTATACGATGCGAAACACTGGTCATGAATCAGCAAGTGAGTAATTGTAATGGTACTACTAATATGGTGTGGGGTGTTTCTCCCTGCATGGTTGTTTGAGCTATTATCATCGCCTTGTGGAAGGATATTCTGTCATTTCAGCTCAGTAGCTGTACTTTCGAGAGCTTCAAGGTTATGCACAAGTTGCTATGATTCTTATGAACAGTTATCGCGCAGTATTGATTAGAGGGTAGAATGCTTGCCTATGTGTTGGGGCAGTGAATGACCTGAGAGGAGGGTTACTAAGTGAATGATTCAGAGATCCAGTATCTTATTTCCAATGGGAGTAACAAGACTTCGTATTTGCGAGCATGGTGGAATTTTCATATGTGATGAGGTGACGTTGTCCTTGTTGAATGTACTAGGTTTGCCGGTGTTATAATCTTCTACAATTTGCCTTTGGAGTAGGATATTGTGAGACAACATTGGAGAAGTGGCTATCAGAGATTGTGGGGTGCGGTGGTTCAGTTTTGAATTAGTGTTTCTAATGTCGATGACTCGGGAAGGATGATCTTCGGAAAGGTTCAGAGTTAATAGCGATGTGATGGTTTAAGTGCTACTGAGATAAGTTATGATCTAAGGCATCATCTGAGCAGCAAAGAATGAGGAAGGACATGTGGGAAGTGTCATGTGGTGATTAAACTTCTAGAAAGCCTAGTGAGGAAAATGGGAGCCGAGCAGTTGCTTAGAGGAGTGAGTTTGACCAAAGTGGGAGAGTGACAGAGTAGCATATGTGATCAGTGGCAGGATAACTACACACTTGGAGGAAAACGTCTATAGTGAATTGGGGATTCAGGGTGGATAGTGACTGGGTTTACGGAAGTGATTGAAATATCGGCTATTATACGGCGGGAGATTTGATACGACATGAAGGAGTTGCTTGATATGAAGAATGCTACAACATTATTTCGAATTGGAAGATATTATCGCACATTTAGTTGATGTCCTGAGAAGTGAATAGACTAGTGCAGTTGGCGAATGAGCACGGGCTCAGGATGGGTAATAGATGTCATAGTGATTGTACCCCGTGCAGTGTCGTTGGGAGATGTCAACATGTAATTTCCATAGGTAGGTTATCTCTTGTGAGAAGATCACGGTCGCATAGTTGGCGAAGCTTCTGCAAAGAATTCTACCTGCTATGGTAAGGAGATCGGTCATGTCAATGTGGCTAATGATTTAGAGTATTCATAAAGGGTTTTAACAGAAGGATTTCGAGGATTTTGGCGGTTTGATTTCGGAAGGTTATGTCAATAGGAGATAAGGAATCTTGGTGGGTTCCATATTTGCGTAATAGTGGCTTCAATCTAAGTGGAATAGATCCCTACCACCTACGATTAGGTTGCATGGTTTTTTTCTTGTGAGGTTTCGGGTTATCGACGTATTGGTGAGTTATTTCGGCTAAGGGGAAAAGAACATAACTGGTAATTTGAGCAAAAGAATTGGTAAAGGCGTGCTATAGTTGGCCTTATTGGCTCATGTTCAGGCTTTAGGAAGACTTGGGATTTTTGTGTCGTACAGAGGAGATTTACAAGGAAGTAATTCATTCGAGTGCACCATGGAGATGAGTGTTCATGTGCCAGTAGAGTCTTGGAGTTGATTATATTCGGGACCAAGCCAGAGTGGGTGACTCTCAACAATGGTCCTAGTGAATTGAAAGAAATAAAAATGTGGTGCCTAAGGATTCAAGCCCGCAGTATGGTTAAGAATCAAACTTTTGTAGCAGATTATGAAGAGGCTTGGAATGATCTATGATGTTTTCTACTTGCAGTGTAGCATCGGGAAAAGGCCTTTGGGGTTCATAGAGGAATTATTAGAATGGGTACATCAGTCGGAGATGCGAATGTGCGTGTAAGGAGGGTGTGAAACGGTTTATGGGTTTGGAGACAATGTGGTCTTATGGAATGGGGTCACTCAAGATGAGTGTGGATTTAGATTGGTGATGTAAGGAATGGAGCTAATATTGTATTTAAGGAAAGTTAAGGATGAACTAGAAGAAGTTAGAATGGTCATCCATGGTTGAATTGGCATAGTAGTGGCGGTACGTGCGAGGCTCGACGACCGTCGTAGTTGATTATATTTGGAAGTATTCAAGTATTATGTTCTATCCAGTGTAGGCGGATCTCGGAGGGGTTATGGTGGTTTAGACCACTACTTGAGGATTTGAATGTTCTACGGTTGTGAGGGATTATTTGTGTATTGCTATGGTTCTCCTGGAATAAGTTAAGTAAAAGGTTTTTGTATGATGAAGTGTATACTCTATTAGTTGTTCAAGAATTACGATGAAATTTTGGCACCATTGCTATTAATATGTTAGGTGCAGTGAGTGGTATGAAATTGGGAAATGAGGATCAAGGTTGCTGTTCGGTGTTGGAAAGAATGTCACGAGCTCGGATGAGAAGGAAATGGGGTTTGGATGTTTAGAGTAATTTGGTATTGTCTTCAGCGTCACCTGAGATTGGTGTTTGTGAAAGAGGCTTTGCATCTTGGTTATGGATTCTTGATTGCTTTACATCATTATGGCCGGTGGTGAGGATGTGCAGACTTGTTACCAGGTGTGGTTGGTCGTGGGAGCGTATCTTATAGGAAGATTGTATAAGTGTGACATGTAGTCACTTGATTGATTGAAGATTTAAACCAAGCATGAAGATTGCGGTAATAACACTAATTTGAGAATTTATGCCTGGAGGGCACTCACTTTATTGGGTTGTGGAGGTTTACTCCGATTATGATGGTTGTTCTTGTGAGTTATAGGAAAAAGGGGTGCTTATGGACCATTAGGAGGTTATTGGCCTAGTACGGTGCGATCAGAATCAGCTGGAGGTCTATGGATGGATTTAAATGTGAATATGGGATTTATATTAGGCCACATGTGTTTCTTTCAGCATAACACTTCTTAGGAAGGAGTATTCAGATGTTGGATGCTATTTCGTTGTCGGCTATCTGATGTAATGTTATATTGTGCTATGTGAGTTGGGAAATGGCTTGATAATTTTCTTACATGTTGAGGTTTCGCGTAGCGATGGTGTTATATGAGCAGGATGGCTCTTGAGTTTCGGATCATATATCGCACCTCTGTTATGCTTGAGTTTTGTAGTTTATAGCGCTATATGTCTCCCCAGGGATGGCATTATGCACTTATCATGCTGGTGACCGATACTCGGTATTTTGTAGTAACGAGCAATTTAGCTCGGTGTATATCTCCTTATGTGAGTTGTATGTTGTTTGGATCGGGTTTCACGCCGCACAATGTGATGTTGACTTCAGTCCCCCTACATTCTAATTTTTGTGTGTGTTTTGTTTTTCATTTCTGAGGAAAGTTCATATTTGTTGCCTATCAGCACATTTTGGCATGATATGAGACTTTTGATCAAGTCTGGGGTGACTTATTGCTAGAGCAGTTCGTATTGGGTGAGACAAGATTATTGGATCTAGGATTAGTGCAATCGGATTATATGAAGCATATTTAAAAGCAAATACCATTATTTGGTTCAGAATGAGGTAATGGTTCTTGTCAGGAGTATAGACTCAATGATTTGTTAACTTTGCAGTTGATTATGAGATTATACATATCTTTTTCATTATGGATGTATTGCAAAGGTTGGGCAAGACTTATATATGACAGGTGGTGCATTGGGAGCATCAGATTCAGGGAATTTCGACTATTGTTATCAAAATATGTTATTATAGTCCTGTGAGTTATGCAGTGCATGATGTGAATTTAGCGAAGGTATGCAATCATATATCGGTGCATCGTGTGGTGATTGATACGGTGTTCATATGTTAGAAACAGGCATGACAGATAATTTTGGATGTTGGAACTGGGCTCTAAGGTTCTTTTGCCTAAATAAAAAAGGGTATCATTGGGTTTGATCAAGCTAATGTGCTCAATCGAGTTGTGGTAGCACGGGTAGGTGCACGAGGTGTTACGTAGTGATTTCGAACAACTTCAGTGCAGTTCTCAGCACGTTCGAGGATGAATGTATGTTTAAGTGGGAGAGAATGTATGTTTAAGTGGGAGAGAATGTAATGACCCAACCGATCGCTTTGAGCTCTAGCACGTCGTTCGACAGTTTGAGGCCGTGAGCAGCTTCATATCAGGTATTGTGACTTGTATACATGGTCAGAATTGAATTCTAGAAAGTTCAGAGTTGATTTGGAAAGAGAAATTGCATTTCAGAAGCTTTGAGTTGGAGGAATTGACAAGGATTGGGTTTTTAAGTAAACGACCTCGTAATCGAGATTTGAAGGTTGCAGTAGGTTCGCGTTATGATTTTGGACTTGGGCGCATATCTGGATCGGGTTTTGGATGACCCAGGAGCGTTTCGGCTCCTATTGTGGAAGTTGACATTTTGGAAGAATTTCATAAAGTTGGGTTGAAGTGCATTTCAATGTTATCGATGTCCATTTGGGATTCCGAGTCTGGGAATAGCTCCGTATGGTGATTCTAGTATTGGGAGCGTGATCGGAAGTGGATTTGGAGGTCCATAGGTCATTCTGGAGTCATTTGGCGAAAGTTAGAAATTTGAAGGTTTTTGAGAAGTTTGATCGGAAGTGGACTTTCTGATATCGGGGTCGGATTATCTTCCGGAAGTTGGAGTAGGTCCGTAATGTCGAATATGACTTGTGTGAAAAATTTGAGGTCAATCGGACGTGATTTGATAGGTCTAAGCATCAAAAGTAAAAGTTTGAAATTTTCATTAATCTTGAATTGGAGTGTGATTTATGGTTTTAGCATTGTTTGACGTGATTTGAGGCTTCGAGCAGGTCCGTTTTATGTTATGGGACTGAGTGGTGTTATTGGATGGGGTCCCGGGTGTGTTTCGGACGTGTGGGAGGAGTTGGATCTCTGTACCAGTTGCAGGTCTCGCAAATTCGAGAAAATATTCGCAAATGCAAGCCTCACATTTGCGATGAAAGCTTTTCAATTGCGAAGAAGCCTAGCCTAGGCTTGGATCACATTTGCGATAAAGGCAGTCGCATTTGCGAGCCTGACAGGTTCACATTTGCGAGTTTTTGGTCGCATTTGCGACCTAGGTAGTAGAGGCCCAGGGTTCGCATTTGCGATGATTGTGTCACATTTGCGACCTTCGCATTTGCGAACCAGGTGTCGCAAATGTGACATCTGAGACTGTGCTCAGCTATTGGTTTAGAGACATAGACCATTTAGCTCATTTTCCTATCATTTCTTGGGCGATTTTTGGAGCTTTTGGAAGAGGGTTTTCACCTAGCCCTTTGAGTTTTTGGATCGTTCGGCTTCGATTTGGAGGTATGAGCGCATTCTTGAATTGAGATATAGGCTTGAGAGCGAGGTGAGTCTCCTTTCTAACCTTGTAAGAGGGAATTGCCCCCATAGGTGAATTAATCAGATATGTGCTTTTAGCTGTGGGGGCTACGTACGCACGAGGTGACGAGAGTCCATGCGTAGCTATTATTATGCTTATGTCCGGGTAGTCTAGGACCCAAGAGCATGCTTACTTTCAATATTTGATATCCCGTTGTCAATTTAAAATTGCTTAAAACATATCGAATGTGTAAATGAATATCTAAAAGACTAGTCATCATTTCCTTGATTTTTAAAAGAGAAATTTGCCGTTTTCTTGGATAATTGCTGCTTGATGAACTCTTAATTGACCGTTTGAATGTATTTATATGTTACGACCCAAAATCAACTAAGGGTCTTGCTGGCGCCGGACACTGCTGTCAAGCAAGCCAACCAAATTACTTAATCAAATTCTCGTTTTAATACTTTTGAAGTCTAGGATTTTCCTTCAAATTTAGCAATTTAAAATATAATTGTCTCAAATCATATTTAAATGATAAGAAGTTAATACAAAATACTTCAAACCATCCCAGAACCCGGTGTCACAAGTGCATGAGCAATTTTTAAGAAAAATCAAATAAAGTACGACAACTGTCCGGAACACAATATTGGACAAAAAATAAATACAGAAAATTGAAAGATCCTCTGCTGACTGCGGGTTGCCTCGAGAAGTGCAGCTTACCTAAGTCTTCGTATCAACTATGCTGCTACGCCTAGGAGGCCACTAGAGTTACATATACCTGTGCAATAAAAATGCACAAAAGTGTAGTATGAGTACGAAAACAACGTGTACTCAATGAGTATCCCATCTAATCTCGAAGAAGTAGAGACGAGATAGTCAACTTCGACACTTACTAGTGGTCAAATAATAATATGGTGAAGATGTGAGGATAACATGATTTATCTAGCAATTATAACTTATAAAGCAAGAAAACAGGTAACACCTTCTCAAATAACAATGAAATTCCAAGATTTACTTTTCGTTATCTTTATAGTTTATAGCGGCCATAAAAAAGGCAATATCAACTTCAATAAGTTTCAGGGTAAGCAATGCAAGCATGCACATATTATGCCGAGGCGACGACCCGATCCAACAGAAATAAATTGTGCACTTGCTGAGGGTCAACGACGCGCCTATAGATGCATCTATTTAATCTTCCCAGACGTTCGGCCCATTCCAAAATCAAACACACACAGACGGTCGATCAAGTAGTCAACAAGGAACAATTATCCATAGAAAAGCCAATTCTCTTTTAAAGATTTTTGAAAAATGAAGTTTAATCTTTTATGGAAATTTATTTACTAACTCAAGGTGATTTAAGCAATTCAAATGTCGATAAGTTTACAATTAATCCAAGTATCGCATGCTTTTGGGTCCTAGACTACCCGAACAAAAGCATAGTAGTAGCTATGCACGGACTCTCATCACCTCGTGCGTACGTAGCCCCCCACAAGTAGGAGCACATAATTAATCATTTCACCTATGGGGACAATTCCCTCTTACAAGGTTAGAAAGGAGACTCACCTCGCTCTGAAGATCCATAACTGGCATTCCACGCCCTTCCGAAGACTCTAATTGATGCACCACGCTCCAAAACTAGCCAACGGTTACGCAAGTCCATTAATAAATGCTCAAATATTCATTACAATCTAATTTATAGAAATTCCTAACTCCGATCAAAAAGTTGACCAAAACGCCCTCGGGCCCACGTGCCCGGAATCCAAAATTTTTCGAAGATAAAGATTACCCATGACCTTAGGAACTCAAATATATAATTTCCACTAAATTCCATACTCAATATCGTGGTCAAATTCCAAGAAATGTAAATTTCTAGGTTTTCCACCAAAACCTTAATTTTTCCATAATTTCCTTGCCTAAATCCATGTATAAACTTTGTATTTAACTCAAAGCTAACATAAATTACTTACCTCATGACGAGTGACGAAAATGGCACCTCAAAGTTGCTCCCCATCAGCTCTAATGGAAGAAAATGGGGTTGAAATGAACCCAACCCCGAATTTTAAAAGACCTCATCGCCTCAGCTATTTCCGCAACTGCGGTCCCTTAACCTCTTCTGCGGTTCAAATGCCACATATGCGGTCCTCCCTAGGCCGCCTCTTTTCGCTTCTACAACACACCCTTCCGCAGTTGCGGTCCCACTTTTGCGAAACATTGACCGTATCTGCTATCCTCTCCAGCTGCCCCTCTTCCGCTTTTACGACCCCTCTACCGTAGGTGCAGTCCCGCATTTGCGGAAATATGACCGCATCTACGGTCCCTTATCTTATAGACCAAAACCTCTTATGCGATTGAAGTGTCGCATCTGCGGTCCAAACACCGCAAATGCGGTTATGAAAACAACCAGCAAACCTCAGCCTTCCAAAATCCCATTTTCGATCCGTTAACCACCCAGAATCCACCTGAGGCCCCGGGGACCCCAACCAATCACACCAACCAGTCCCAAAACACATTAAGAACTTGCTCGAGGTCTTAAATCACATCAAACAACGCTAAAACCACGAATCAACCTCCAATCCAAGCTTTATGAACTCTAGAATTTCAAACTTCTACTATGTTTAACCCCATTAAATCACATTTGATTGACCTCAAATTTTGTGCACAAGTCATATTCGACATTACGGACCTACTCCAACTTTCGGAATCAGATTTTGACCCCGATATAAAAAGTCCACTTCCGGTCAAACTTCTCTAAAACCTTCAATTTTTCTATCTTTAGCCAAATGACTTCAAAATGACCTACGGACCTCCGAATTCACTCTCGATAGTGCTCCCAACTCCAGAATCATCATACATAGCTATTCCCAGACTCAGAATCTCAAACGGACATCGATAACACTGAAATGCACTTCAATCCAAACTTATGAATTTTTTTATAAAATACTAACTTCCACAGTAGGCACCAAAACGCTCTTGGGTTATCCAAAACCCGAACCGGGCATACGCCCAAGTCCGAAATCATCATACGAACCTGCTGGAACCATTAGATCTTGATTTTGAGGTCGTTTACTCAAAAGTCCCATCCTAGTCAATTCTTTCAACTTTAAGCTTCCGAATGAGAATTCTCTTCCCAAATCAACTCCGAACTTCCCGAAACACAATTCCGACCACGCGTACAAGTCTTAATACCTGAATTAAAGCTGTTCATGGACTCAGACTACGAAACAATGCGCTAGGGCTCAAAATGACCGGTCGGGTCATTATATTATATATTGTGGAGCAGGCCGAATGCCTCGGTAGATTAAATAGATGCATCTATGGTTCGCGCCATTCGACCCTCTAGCAGTGCACAGTTTAAATATTGTTGGATCGGGCCATACGACTTTGGCATAATTTGCGCATGCATGTATTGCTTGCCGTAAAATTTATTGAAGTTGATATTGTTTCTCCATGGATTGAGAATAAATGTATAAATGATGAAAAAGAATTTGGGAATTTCCTAATAAAAGAAAGAATTGTTTACTTGCTTCATTCTATTGAATACAAACCTGTTTATAAAATCCTTGATTTATTACATTATTGGTGTATCATTATTGGACTACTAGTAAGTGTCGAAGTTGACCTCTCGTCTTTACTTCTTAGAGATTAGACGGGATACTTACTTACAAATTATTTTCGTACTCATGCTACAGTTGCTGTGCATTTTTGTTGCACAGGCACATGTACGTCTAGCAACCCAATGGGTGTGGCAGCATGGATGATACAGAGACTTAGGTGAGCTGCCTCTCTCGAGGCGACCCGCAGCCGGCATATTCTCTTTCTATGTATAGTATTTACCTTCTGTCCAAGTTGTATTCCGGACAGTTATTGTACTTCATTCGATTTTTCCTAGAATTAGCTCATGCACTTGTGACACCGGGTTCTGGATATCTATGGGATTATTCAGTATTTTGAAATTGTTAAAGATATCATTATTTATTCAGTGGAATTTATTCTTTATTGTTTAAATGTATAAAAGAAGTGAATTCAGAATATCTAAAATGAGAAGTTACTAGTTATTTAGTGTTGGCTTGCCTAACAATGATGTCCGGCGCCATCACGACCCTTAGTAGATTTCGGGTCGTGACACCGCAAAAGAGGGAATGCGGCCATGGTGGATTTTATACGGATCGGGCAAGGTGTGGCTCAAGGTACGCGGCCGCGGCAGAATTATGCGGACCACGGTAGGGAGTGGGCAGCCGTGATGGATTTATGCGGACAGCGCAGTGAAGGTTCAGGGAGCACTATGTAAGCAAGGTTTAGGGTTTTATTTCACATCTTAGACTTTGGGAGCTTGGTTTGAGGCGACTTTTCGGGAGTGTTTTTAAGGAAATCATTTGGGTAAGTAATTCTAACTCGGTTTTGGCTAATTATCATGAATATATCATTGAATTCATCATTCAATTAGTGATTTAGGATGAAATTTTGCAAAAACTAGTGGAGTTTCGTAAAATGAACTTTTGGGATTTGGAAGTCGATTCGAAGTCGGATTTGAATGAAACTAGTATGGTTAGTCTTATAATCGAATGGGTTATCGGATTTTGTAACTTTGTTGGATTTCAAGACGTGGGACCGAGGCCCGACTTTCTAGTTGACTTTTTGACTTTTGACCTAAAGCTTAGCATTTTCTTATGGAATTGGTTCTTTTCGCTCGTGTTGATTGTATCGAATCGTTTATGACTAGATTCAAGGAATTTAAAGGATATTTCGAGAGGCAAGGGAATCGCATAGTAGGTTTTTGACCGATTTGAGGTAAGTAACGATTGTAAATCTAGTCCTGAGGGTATGAAACCCCGGATTTCGTATCGTTTTACTATTTTAAGGTGACATACATGCTAGGTGACGGGCAGGTGGGCGTGCACCTTCTGAAATTGTGACTTGGTCCGTTCCGTAGCAGCTTTAAAGTTGCGTATTTGGTTGAAACTATATGTTACTTATGTGTTTTAGAAAGAGTTCCTGTAAATTTGGGTTGAATGCCATATTTGAGCCTTGTGCCAGAGCTGTTTGGACCTTGAGGGGCCTTTTTCTTACTATGCTCTCATTGTTTTTGGTTGATAATCTATACTCAGTCATGTTACACTTATTGATTTTATAACTTATTCTTTATTACTCTGTTTTGATACATATAAAATATTGTTTTGGGCTGAGTACCCTGTTTTTACTGAGAGCCCGAGTGGCTTGAGAGGTTTATGACCGAGGGAGGCCGAGAGCCTGATTTGTGAGGATATTTATGGATCGGGTTGCACATTGTAGTATGTTGTTATTGATTCATGATTGATTGACGCTGAGGGCCTGATTGATTTATGCCACGAGCTGGCTTGTTATAGCGCTTGGGCTGAAGGAGCTCCTCCAGAGTCTGCACACCCCAAGTGAGCGCGGGTACCTTGAGTGATGTTTTGCCCGAGGGGTTGTATATGAGTGATGTTTTGCCCTAGAGACTGTATATGAGTGATGGTGAGGTATGCCCGACAGGTTGTAGTCACGACCCCAAATCCACCGAGGGTCGTGATGGCGCCGGACACCGCTGTCAGGCAAGACAACCAAAATAATTAATTAACTTCCAATTTTTGTATTGTCTAAAACCATTTTTCTTTATACATTAAATAACGAATAATAAAATTTACAGAAATAACCGCGAAGTCTTTAAATAAACATAAAATTTAATAATCCAAAAATCCTCCCAGAACCCGGTGTCGCGAGTGCATGAGCAATTTCTAAGAAATAATGTAATACAACAATCGTCCGGAATACAATATTGGACAGAAATAAATACAAAAAACTGAAATAGACTCTGCTGGATGCGGATCACCTCGAGAAGTGCAGCTCACCTAAGTCTCTGTGTCATCCGTGTTGCTACGCCTAGTAGACCACTAGAGATGCATATGCCTGTTCAACAAAAATGCACAAAAGTGTAGTATGAGTACGAAAACAATGTATACTCAATGAGTATCCTGTCTAATCTCGAAAAAGTAGAGAAGAGCGACTTCGACACTTACTAATGGTCCAATAATGAAATATCAATAATATGTTAAATCGCGGATTTTTATAAACATGATATAATTCGATAGGTTTAAGCAAATGAATAATTTTTCCTTTATAGGAAATTTCCAAATTTCTTTTTATCAATTATACATTTATTCTCAAGCCAGAAAGAGACTATAACAACTTTAATAAGTTTCAAGGCAAGCAACACAAGCATGCGTAAATCATGCCGAGGCGTACGACCCGCTCCAACAGAAAATAAACTGTGCACTGTCGAGGGTCGAAAAACGTGAATCATAGATGCATCTATTACCCCGCTCGCTAACTATCCATGCGACGTGGATAACATAAATTAAACAATCACCCTGCTCGTGAATCATGCATGCGACGCAGGTACACATAGAAATACATGCTCATATAGAAAATTAAGAATTTATCAGGGAATATTTATTCAAATAAAAAGCCACTTTCTCTTTTAATAATTTAAGAAAAGAAGTTTAATCCTTTTTTAACTTTATTTATTAATTCAATGCGGTTTAAGCAATTCGAGCTGTCAATAGGTTTACAATTAATCCAAGTATAGCATGCTTTTGGGTCTTATACTACCCGGGCAATAACATAATAGTAGCTACGCACAGACTCTCGTCACCTCGTGCGTACGTAGCCCCCAAAAATATGAGCAGATAACCAATTAATTCACCTATGGGGACAATTCCCTCTTACGAGGTTAGAAAAGAGACTCATCTCGCTCCGAAATTCCATAACCGACATTCCACGCCCTTTCGAAGACTCAAATCGATGCAAAAATGGTCCAAAACTAGCCAATTATTATACAAATCCATTAATATATGCTCAATTACTCATTGCAATCTGATTTATAGCAATTCCCAACCCCGATCGAAATGTTGACAAAAGCGCCCTCGAGCCCACATGCCTAAAATCTGAAAATTTTCGAAGATAAAGTTTATCCATAGCCTCACGAACTCAAATATATGGTTTTTGTCTAAATTCCATACCCAAAATCATGGTCAAAATCTAAGAATACTAGTTTTCTAGGCTTTCCCTCAAACCTCAAGTTTTCTACAATTTTTCAAGTCCAAATCCATATATAAACCTTGTATTTAACTCAAAGCTAGCATAAATTACTTACCTCATGATGAGTGAAGAAAATGGCAACTCAAAGCTATTCCTAGTCGGCTCCAATGGAAGAAAATGGGGTTGAAATGAACCCAACCCCCGATTTTTAAAAGACCTCACTGCCTCAGCTGTTTCCGCACTTGCGGTCCCTTGACCGCTTCTGCGGTTCCGCAGGTGCGGTTCAAAATACCGCTTCTGCGGTCCTCCCTAGGCCGCCTTTTTTTGCTTCTGCTCCACGCCTACCGCAAGTGCGGTCCTGCATCTGCGGCACCCTGACCGTATCTGCGGCACCCTGACCGCATCTGCGGCACCCTGACCGCATCTGCGGTCCTGGCTCCCTTCACCAAATCCCGCATCTGCGGCTTCTCCACCGCAGGTGCCGTCCCGCATATGCGGAAATATGACCATACCTGCGGTCCCTTCTCTTCTAGCCCAAAACCGCATCTGCGGCTCCGCACCTGCAGCCTAATTCTCGCAGGTGCGGTTATGACAGCAACCAGCCAGTTAGTTTTTCTGAAAATTCCATTTTCGATCCGTTAACCACCCGGAATCCATACGAGGCCCCCGGGACCCCCAACCAATCATACCAATAAGTCCTAAAACACATTACGGGCTTACTCAAGACCTCAAATTACATCAAACAATGCTAAAATCATGAATCAAACTCCAATCCAAGCTTTATGAACTTTAGAACTTCCAACTTCTACTTTCGATGTTTAAACCTATCAAATCACGTCCGATTGACTTCAAGTCATATTCGACATTACAGACCTACTCCAACTTTTGGAATCAGATTCCGACCCCAATATTAAAAAGTCCACTTCCGGTCAAACTTCTCAAAAATCTTTAAATTTCTATCTTTAGCCAAATGACTCCAAAATGACCTACGGACCTCTGAATTCACTTCCGATCGCGCTCCCAACTCCAGAATCACCATACGGAGCTGCTCCCAGACTCGGAATCCCAAACAGACATCGATATTACTGAAATGCACTTCAACCCAAACTTATAAAATTTCTTTCAAAATGTTACTTTCCACAATAGGTGCCAAAATGCTCTCGGGTCATCCAAAACCCGATCCGGGCATACGCCCAAGTCCGAAATCATCATACGAACCTGCTAGAACTTTCAGATCCCGATTTCGAGGTCGTTTAATCAAAATTCCTATCCTAGTTAATTCTTTCAACTTTAAGCTTCCGAAATGAGAATTCTCTTTCCAAATCAACTTCGAACTTCCCAAAATTTAATTCCGACCACGCGCACAAGTCATAATACCTAAAATTAAGCTTGTCATGGCCTCAAACTGCTAGACGACGTGGTAGAGCTCAAAATAATCGGTCGGGTCGTTACATTCTCTCCCATTTAAACATACGTTCGTCCTCGAATGTGTTGAGAACTACACTGAAGTAGTCTGAAATCACTGTTTAACTTCTCATGCACCTTCCCGTGCTACCACAACTCAGTTGAGCACATCAGCTCGATCAATTCTGAAGATATTCCCTTTTATTCAAGAAAATAAGCCTTAGAGCCCAATTCCAACATCCAGAATTCTATGCCCGACCTGTTTCCAACATAAGATCACCATATCAATCGCTACACGCTGTACCCAAACTTGGCTGCATAACTTTGCTGAATTCACACCTAGCATCACTTCACTCATAGGACCACAATAATATTCTCTGATCAATTTAATCGAAATTCCACGAATCTGATGCTCCCATTGCACGTCATGACCTACATAGCTCTTGCTCTAGTTATTACAATACTGCCATGATGGAAGAGATGTGCAGAAATTCATAATAAACTGCCGAGTCAACCAATCATTGAGTCTATATTTCTACAAGAAACATTACCTCATCCTGAACCAAATAATGATATTTGATCCTTAATATACTCCATATAGTCAGATTGCACTGATCCTGAATCCAATGACCTAGTCTCACCCAATATGAACTGTTCAGGCAATAAGCCACACCGAATATAATCAAAAGTCTCATATGATGCTACAATGTGCCAATAGGTTACCATATTAAACGCTATATAAAGGAAAACAAACTTTGAGTAGGATATTCAACTACACCGCTGGCGAATCATCCATGTGACGCGGTCAACTTAATCAAACAAACACCCCATTCGCGAATCATACATGCGATGCGAGCACACAACTAATATGAGCTTTCTTCTGAAAATTGGAAACAGAACACAATAAACAAATATGGGGAACTGTACTGAACATCACACTATTGTGGCGTCCAACCCGATTCGAGCAATCATAACCATGGCAGCGTGCCACCCGATCCACACAACATAACCATGGCGTCATGCCACTCGATCCAAATAACATACCCATGGTGGCGTGCCACCCGATCCACACATGGAAATTACATAAGGAGATGTACATCGAGCTAAATTGCTCATTACAACAAAATACTGAATATCAGTCATAAACACGCTAAGTGAATAATACCATTCCCTGGGGAGACATATAACGCTATAATCCACAAACTCGAGCATAACTGATGTACGATATATGAACTGAATCTCAAGAGCCATCCTGCTCATATAACCTCATCTCTATGCGGAACCTCAACACATAAGAAATTCACCAAGACATCTCACAGCTCGCATGACGCAATACATCATTACATGGAATAGCTGACAACGAAATAACACCCTGGCTCCCTTCCATAAGGAGTGTATTGCTGAGATGAACACATCTAGCCTGATATAAGCCCCTATTCACATTTAAATTAATCCACTGATCTCAAGCCAATTTCTAATTGCACCAACTAGGCTAATAACCTTTCAAAGGTCCATAATAACTCTCCTTTTCTCATAACACATAAGAACAACCCTTATAACCGGAGCGAACCTCCACAGTCCATAACCCAATAAACAAAGTGCCCTCCAGGCATAAATTCTCAAATTAATGATATTACCACAATCCTCATACTTGGTTTAAATATTTAATCAATCAAGTGACTACATGTCACACTTATACAATCTTCCTGTGGGACACACTCCTACAACCTTTTGAAATGAATAACAGGTCCGCACATCCAAACCACCGGCCGCGCTAACACTGAAAAGCGATCAAGAATCATTAACCAGGATGCAAAGCCTTTTTCACAAAACACCGATCTCATGTGACACTGAAGACAATACCAACTTACCTTAAACACTGAAACTCCTTTCCTGCTCATCCGAGATTGTGACATCCTTGTCCATACCGAGCTGTTACCTTGATCTTTATTTCAAATTCTATACCACTCACTGCTCCTAACATGCCAATATACGATATAACATGCTTTTTATCATAGCTTCGGAACCACTATCGGGCTAACACTTCATCATATAAAAGCTTTTCATTTAACTCACTTTAGGAGAACCATAGTAACACACAGGTGAATTCTCATAACCGTAGAACATGAAAATCTCTAAGTAGTGGTCTAAGCCACCATAGCCCTTCCGGGGCCCACCTCCACGTATCAAGTCACAACAGTAGAATACTTTCTGAATACCACCAACTACGGCAGCCGACAAGCCTCGCACGCACCGTCACAATTCACTTGCATAACTCAATCACGCTGAAAGAACTGCTAACTGCTAGCAACATGCCATGCCGACTATGTCTAACCAATCTCTCTTCTTCCAATTTATCCTTAATTGTCATAGAAACAATGATAACTCCATTCAACACTTAACACACTTCATCCGCACTTATACCGAGTGACCTGAATCATGAGACCATGCTATCTCATATCCTACGAACTATTCGTGCCTCCCAATTGCTACATCACAAGTCAAAACATCATATACATTTTGTGCCCCTTCTCATAGGCTGCCATCAAGCTTGATTCTTAACCATACCTATAGGCTCTAAATCGTTAGGCATCATACCTTATCCTTTGAATTCACTAGGACCGTTGTTGAGAGCCACCCGCTCTGACTTGGGCCCGAATATAATAAACTCTATGTATATTCTATCACATGAATACCCTATTGGTGAAGCACCTGGCAGAATCACTTCCCTTGGAGCCCACATCTTTACAAATCACAATCCTGAATCCTTCCCCAAGTCTGAACATGAGCCACTAAGGCCAACCATAGCACCCTTTAACAATTCCTTTGCACAAATTACCAGTTATGTTCATTTCCCGTAGCTGAAATAACCCAGAAATATGCTAACAACCAGAAAACCTCGCAAGTGGTTAACCATGAAACCCAATCATAGGCGGTGGGACTCTCCCACTTAGCTTGAAGCCACTATTACACAACTTTGGAACTCATCGGATTCCTTATCTCTTATTGACATAACCTTGCGCAATAAACCGCTTATATTCTCGGATTCTTTCTGTAAAACCCCTTTTTTATTTATACTCTTAATCATCAACCACATTTGCACGACCGATCTCTTTGCTGCATATTAGCCCATACTTCTAATTAAACTCGTAGACTTCAATCGCTAGCCACTAAAATCCCAAATCATTCCAAATTCTCCTTAAGGTGTGCAATCATCCTACCACCAAGCCCATATGCAACATCTACCACTCTCCCACTTTGGGTAAACTCACTTCTTTAATCAACTACTTGACCTTTGCCTCACACACCTGGCCTTCTAGGAATTTTAGCCACCGTCTGACACTTTCCACATATCTTTCCTCATCCTTTGCTACTCAATTGTTGCCTTAATTAAAATCAATCTTTGTGGCACTTGAACCCATACTTGCTGCCAACTTTACACCTTTTGGAAAATCATCCTTCTCATACCATCGATATTAGAAACACTGGTTCGACCCTGAACTACCGCACCCTGTGATATCTGACAACCGCATTTCCGATACTATTTTATAATAGCTTGCTCCAAAGGCGAATTGTGGAAGATCGTAACACCAGCGAACTTAGTGCATTCAATCAAGACAACGACATCTCCTCATAGAAGAAAGCTCCACCGCTCTCGCATGTACCAAGTCTCATTACTCTACCATCCCAAATCTGCACATTCTTAGCCCGATTGCCTTTCCCCTGCCGGAAATAAAATACTAAATCTCTAGATTATGCACTGAGTAAACCTCCCTTCAAGTCATTCACTTCCCCGACACGTGGGCAACATCCTACCATCATATCGGTACTGCGGAACAATCGTTCATAAGCATCATGGTAACTTGTGCCTAGCCTCAGAGCCCTCAGAAGTACCGTTACTGGGCTGAAATAATAAAATACCCTACCACAAGGCGACGATAATAGCTCAGACGACTATACGGAGAGAAACATCCCGCACCATATTCGTAATATCATTACAATTATTCAATTCTCGATGAATAGCAAGCGCTTTGCATCGCATAAGATTGAGTAGGAAAGAAACAAAGGCATAAGCCTCAAAGGAATCAAATTGCACGATGAGGAATCAAGAAGGGAAGTACTCCTAACAATCCTGCATCTTCCGGAGGATAAGATCAGACGTCTCCGTATCGATCCGCGAAACTCTACTAGACTTGCTCATGACTCGGGAGACCCTAGGAACCTAGTGCTCTAATACCATGTTTTCACGATCCAAAATCCACCAAGGGTCATGGTGGCGCCGGATACCGCTTGTCACACCTCTTTTTTCTCACACAACCCTATTACAAGGTTGAGTTAGAAGAGTTTTTCCAATTAAAGTGACGTTTTGAAAGGGGATATTTATTATTTACAGTCCCCACTTGGAATTGAGTTTTGGTATTCCAATTTACCTTTAATTTGAATCCCCTTTCAACAGGAAGGTTTGACTCTTAATTATGGTCTACGAAATAGAAGACTGAGTAAGGAATTCTGTTGACCGAGGGGAAGGTGTAAGGCACCCCTCGAGTCCCGTGGTTCTATCACGGTCGCTTTTATTGACTAATGTAAGGCTTAAATTAATATTTAGCTATTCTTGTATTTTATTGATTATGGCTTATTTATTACCGCTTAATTAATTATTATATTTTATTAATTGTGTTCACCCAGGTGCGGTACGCATACAAGGTACTTCTTTGATATTAAATGTTAAACCAAGGTACGGGATTATACCATAATTATTTTAATTTGAAAGGTATCAAAATGCGGGAATGCACATATGATCCTTTTATTATTTATATTAGACCAAATTCTAAATAAATTAATCAAACAAAAGGATTCAAAACTTCCAATCGTAAAATTATATACTTATTAAAACTAAAAAAGGCTAACACATAACTAAAGATTTCATCATGCACTGGAGAAACAAAATAAAATATAACAAACTAAGATATTAAAATATTAAAAAAAAATACATTACCAAACAATTCAAGAACTGCGTGAATTTGAAAGTTCTATTTCCAAATTTCAACTAATGCTTCAAGCACATTTATGTAAAAGAGCACTGAAAAGTTTGGATCTTTTAGAATGTAATTTCTTTCAAACCAAACTTTTAAATCGGGACAAACATTGGT
>MU756224.1:104617-179802 GCA_026770625.1 Nicotiana glauca | reverse complement strand
TATATATATATATATATATATATATATATATATAGAGAGAGAGAGAGAGAGAGAGAGAGAGAGAGAGAGAGAGAGTGAGATATGTTTTCATCTATTTAAACATAGGAACAAATCTTATATTCTAAGAATGTGAATATTTTTTGTAGTTTTAATTTTCTTAAATAAAACCTATTAAAAGTAAGATAAAGATTTAAAATATTAATATTTATACCTAAAAGAAATATTTACATTAAAATAGAATAGAATTTAGGTGTGGTAAAAAATTAGGTGTTCACACCGCTGCCACGTAAGCCAACCAAAATACTTAATTAACATCCAATTTTTGTATTGTCTAAATTCATCTTTCTTTGCACATTAAATAATGAATAATAAAATTTACAGAAATAACCGCAAAATCTTTAACAAAACATAACATTTAATAATCCAAAAATCCTGCCAGAACCCGGTGTCACGAGTGCATGAGCAATTTCTAAAAAGTAATGTAATACAACAATCCTCCGGAATACAATATTGGACAGAAGTAAATACAGAAAACTAAAAGAGACTTTGCTGACTGCAGATCGCCTCGAGAAGTGCAGCTTATCTAAGTCTCCGTATCATCCATGCTGCTACACCTAGTAGGCCACTAGAGATGCATATGCTTGTGCAACAAAAATGCACAGAAGTGTAGTATGAGTACGAAAACAACGTGTACTCAATGAGTATCCCGTCTAATCTCGAAGAAGTAGAGATGAGATGGTCGACTTCAACACTTACTAGTGGTCCAATAATGATATATCAATAATATGTTAAATTACGGATTTTTATAAACATGATATAATCCGACAGGTTAAAGCAAATGAACAATTTTTCCTTTACAGGAAATTTCCAAATTCTTTTTATCATTTATACAATTATTCTCAAGGCGGAAAGAGGCTATAACAACTTTAATAAGTTTCAAGGAAAGCAATATAAGCATGCGCAAATAATGCTGAGGTGTACGGCCCGCTTCAATAGAAAATAAACTCTGCACTACCGAGGGTCGAACGACGCGAACAATAGATGCATCTATTACCCCGATCGCGAACTATCCATGCGATGCGGTCAACATAATTAAACAATCACCCTGCTCGCGAATCATGCATGCGACGCACATACACATAAAAATACATGCTCAGATAGAAAATTAAGAATTTATCAGAGAATATTTATTCAAATAAAAGCCACTTTCTCTTTTAACAATTTAAGAAAAGAAGTTTAATTTTTTTTTAATTTTAATTTATTAATTCGATGTGGTTTAAGAAATTCGAGCTGTGAATAGATTTATAACTAATCCAAATATAGCATGCTTTTGGGTCCTATACTACCCGGACAATAGCATAATAGTAGCTACGCACGGACTTTTGTCACCTCGTGAGTACGTAGCCCCAATAAATAGGAGCACATAACCAATTAATTCACCTATGGGGACAATTCCCTCTTAAAAGGTTAGAAGGGAGACTCACCTCGCTTCGAAGTTCCATAATCGACATTCCACGCCCTTTCGAAGACTCAAATCGATGCAAAAATGCTCCAAAACTACCCAATAATTATACAAACCCATTAACATATGCTCAATTACTCATTACAATCCAATTTATAGCAATTCTCAACCCCGATCAAAAAGTTGATAAAAACGCCCTCGGGCCCACGTTCCCGAAATCTAAAATTTTTTGAATATAAAGTTTACCCATAACCTCACGAACTCAAATATATGATTTTCTCTAAATTGCATATCCAAAATCGTGATCAAAATCCAAGAATACTAGTTTTCTAGGTTTTCCCTCAAACCTCAAATTTTCTACAATTTTCCATGTCTAAATCCATATATAAACCTTGTATTTAACTCAAAGCTAACATAAATTACTTACCTCATGATGAGTGATAAAAATGGCACCTCAAAGTTGTTCCCAATCGGCTTCAATTGAAGAAAATGGGGTTGAAATGAACCCAACCCCCGATTTTTAAAAGACCTCACTACCTCAGCTGTTTCCACACCTGTGGTCCATTGACTGCTTCTGCGGTTCCGCATGTGCGGTTCAAAATACCGCTTCTGTAGTCCTCCCTAGGCCATCCTTTTCTGCTTCTGCGCCACGCCTACTGCAGGTGCGGTCCGGCATTCGCGGCACCCTGATGGTATCTGCGGTCCCAGCTCCCTTCACCAAATCCCGCATCTGCGGCTTCTCCACCGCAGGTGCGATCCCACAACTGTGAAAATATGACCGCATTTGCGGTCCTTTCTCTTCTAGCCAAAAACCACATCTGCAGCTCCTTTGGTCGCTTTTGCGGCTCCGCACCTGCGGCCCAATTCTCGCAGGTGCAGTTATGACAGCAATTAGCCAGTTTAGTTTTTCCAAAAATTCCATTTTCGATCCGTTAACCACCCGGAATCTACCCGACGCCCCTGGGACCCCTAACCAATCATCCCAACCAGTCCCAAAATACGTTCGGACTTGCTCGAGGCCTCAAATTACATCAGACAACGCTAAAATTATGAATCAACCCCCAATCCAAGCTTTATGAACTTTATAACTTCCAACTTCTACTTTTGATGTTCAAACCTATCAAATCACGTCCGATTGACTTCAAATTTTGCAAATAAGTCAAATTCGATATTACGGACCTACTCCAACTTTTGGAATCGGATTCCAACCCTGATATCAAAAAGTCCACTTCTGGTCAAACTTCTGAAAATCTTCAAATTTCTATCTTTAGCCAAATGGCTCCAAAATGACCTACAGACCTCCGATTCACTTCCGATCACGTTCCCAACTCCAGAATCACCACACGGAGCTGCTCCCAGACTCAAAATCCCAAACGGACATCAATATCACTGAAATTCACTTCAACCCAAACTTATGAAATTTCTTTCAAAATGCTACTTTCCACAATAGGCGCCAAAATACTCCCGGGTCATCCAAAACCCGATCCGTGCATACGCCCAAGTTTGAAATCATCATACGAACCTGCTGGAACCTTCAGATCCTTATTCCGAGGTCATTTACTTAAAATACCAATCCTAGTCAATTCTTTCAACTTTAAGCTTCCGAAATGAGAATTCTCTTTCCAAATCAACTCTGAACTTCCCTAAACTTAATTTTGACCACGCGTACAAGTCATAATACTTGAAATGAAGCTGTTCATTGCCTCAAACTACTGAACGACGTGCTAGAGCTCAAAATAACCAGTCGGGTCATTACAGTTGTATACGAGTGACTGTGAGGTTGCCCGAGGGGATGTATATGAGTGATGTTTTACCCGATGGGCTGCTTATCCGTGATGTTTTTTCGGAGGGGGATGTTTAATTTTTTTATCATTTTTCTCACTATTGCATTGAGCCTCTATTTGAACTGTTGAAAAATATCTTATAATGATTTTACTAAACTGAATTTAAACGAAATGATTTGATTCAAACTCAGCTTTTAAAAGCCTGTTTGTACTTTTACTATGATTTCATGATATGAACTTATATGTTTTATTGCTCGTCACTACTTCTCAATCTTTATTTACTTTGGTTACTTACTGAGTTGGCGTACTCACGCTACTCCCTACACATTATGTGCAGATCCCAGTATTTTTGGACCCGGTAGTGAGTATTGATTATTCAGTTACAGATCCATCGGAGTTAGCAAGGTAGTTGCCTGGCGATCGCAGCCCTGCTTTCCTCCATCTTCATCTTCCCTTAGTTGTTTAAAGTTATTTCAAGACTGTGTTAGTCTCGATATTAACAAACGATTGTAGTAGATGCTCATGAATAGTGACACCCCGATGTCAGGCTTTCGTTTTCGCACTTTTATTTTGATTTACACTCTTATGAGGGTCTAATATTAAATAGCTTTGGGAATTATCTTGAAAAGTGAAAATCTCATCTTGTTTTGGTAATTTGTCAGCTTGCTTAGTGCCACGATAGGTGCCATCACGACAGGGTTGACTTTTGGGCTGTGGCAATAAGTCCCTTTAATCTAATAGAGATTTATTCATTAAAATTCAAATTCTATTATTTAGAACAACAGAATAAAATTTAAAATAAAAAAAATATTTCAAGAGTAACAAAATATATATTTTCTCTTATATTATAAAAAGAAGGTAGTAGACAAAAATATTAAATAAAGTAATATGCTAAAAAATAATTTTACTAACAATGTAATAATACTACACTTTGAATAATATAATAAAGAAAAATACATAATAAAAAAGTTATTCGATGATTAAATAAGTCCTTTTAATTTAATATAAATTTTATTCATTAAAATTCAGATAATATTATTGAGAAAAATAGAATAAAATTTAAAATAAAAATTATTTCAAGAGTAATAATATATATATTTTTTATTATATTTTAAAAAGAAAGTAGCATATAAAATATATTAAATAAAGTAATATGCTCATAAAAATTCTATTAACAATATAATAATATTGAATATTAGATAATATAATAAATAAAAATTCATAATAAAAAAGTTATTCGATGCCTATATAAGTCCTTTTAATTTAATATAGATTTTATTCATTAAAATTCAAATACTATTATTTTGAACAACATAATAAAAATTAAAATGAAAAAAATATTTCAAGAATAATAAAATATCTATCTTCTCTTATATTAAAAAAAGAAAGCGAGCAAACAAAAATATTATACAAAGTAATATGCTAATAAAAATATCTATTAACAATGTAATTATATTAAACATCGTATATTATAATAAATAGAAATATAGAACAAAAAAGTTATTCAATGGCTATATAACTCCCTTCAATTTAATAGAGATTTTATTATTGGGCATATCGTATTGACAAATAAGATGACGACTAAAATTTATTAAAGCAATACTATCTAATATATTCAAACAAGCCCAATTAAAATTTAATTTAATTAATATTTTTAAATATTGATTGCGCATCATGCGAGTACGACTATTAGTGGGGGACAAAAACTTAATCCCCAGATTATATTTTTGCATATAAGTGAAAAATCTTTTTCGGTATGTATAATCTCTTAAACACAATAGAGCATTTTTTTTGGAGGAAACTACGTCATATACCTACAAAAATATAAAAAATTACGCATCTTTACCCATTTTAAAACTAAATACAAAAACTACCTACCCTACAAAATCATATTACCCACCCGCTTCAATCCCCTAAATCATGAAAAACCTCTCTTTCTCTCTTCTTTATTACACAACCCTAGATTCTCCAAATCTCTTCCTTCTTCTTATTCATATGTAGCAGGGGTAATTTAGGGGAATTGAACACTACTGGGGAAGGCAGATGACCGAACATGGCAAACTAGTTATGATTGTCGATGGTTACACTGAAGCTTATGATTTAAATTGGAGGCCTGCATATCGTGTTTGAAAATATGCCGGTGTTAAAATTTAGTAGTAACTATCATTGTAAAAATTACACTCAAATTGAAGTATTTCGGTGAAGATTTAATCTGGTTTGAATAAAAAATTACAACTAAAAGCTTGAAGAACACAAATTAATTTTTGATGATTTATTGGTGTTTGAACTAATTTTTGACTAGATTTTGTTTGGATTGTTGTTTGAACGTTGTGGTTAGATTTCAGTTCATTTGAAGTTGATTTTTGAATTTTAGGTTGAAATTGAGTTGAACTAGCGAAGAAGACGAATTTATACGAAATGTGATATTGTATACTGTATTGGTATACAATAATTAATATATATAATTAATTAAACATTATACTGCTAATTTTTTGTCATGACCCAATTTTATTTTAGACCGTGATGGCGTCCAACACCGTTGTTGGACAAGCCAACACTAATCAAACTAGTGATTTTCTGTTTAAATAAATTACTATGTGGATAGCATGTCCTCACTTGTTAAAAAGATTTAGAGGTTTGCAAACGTAACATAATTAAACGGAAGCGAGTGAGTACAAATCAAAATCATGTAAACAAATCCAAAATGATAAGTCTACTAGTGTGTGTGCCAAGACCTGGTGTCACAAGTGTGTGAGCATTTTAGTAGAATATACAAAAGAATATAATCTACTGTCTAAAAGGAAATAGACAGAAAAGTATAACATAAAGAAGACTCCAGCTGCTCCAGAACGACTCAGAAGGAAGCTTAACGTGAAGTCTCGAAATGAGGATCAAATCTTGGTGCCGGACTGGTGACCAGATGCACCTGCCTCAAATCATGTACAATTAAGTACAAAAGTGTAGCTTGAGGATATAACAATATGTACCCAGTAAGTATCAGTCTAACCTCGAGGAAGTAATGACGAGGGTTCGACTCCAACACTTAACAAGGGCCAACAATATAATATTATGAAATTCTAATTAAGCATGATATACGAGATAACAATAAAACTCCAAACAAGAAATAACTGAACAATTCTTTCATCATATTAAAGAATCCAAAACACTTCCTTCATTTAAAACAATGATCTCTCAAACAATGAGTTTATACAAGTTATAAAAAGGACTTTCAGTTCTATTATCACACACGAATTCCACTGAGGAAGTTCGGCCCGATCCAACATAAATGTAAACTGTGCATTGCTGAGGGTCGAATGGACCGAACCATATATGCATCTAATTACCCCGTTGGTGAATCATATATGCGACGCGATCAAATACAAATTTATCAATAAATCATAATCCTTTCTTGATTCTTTTCAAAATAAAGACAATTCCACTTGAAGCTTTTAAATCCTTGAAATCCTCAAATTAATTCCATTTGTCACAATTAAAAAATATTATCAAATAACGGAGTCCACAAAGTATGGGGTAAACCTAAAATTACCCGGACATAAACAGGAATAGTAGCTACGCACTTACTCGTGTCACTTCGTGTGTACATAGCCCCCACAAATAAACACATATTAATTAAGTTCACCTATGGAGAAATGTTCCTCTTACAAAATTAGAAAAGAGACTTACCTCGTCTCAAGTTCTACTTTCCGGTCCAAGGTTATGCCCAAACCCTCATTCGGTGCCGAACAATTTAAAACTTTTCAAATACTGTAAAAACTAATCAATATAGGTTTAAAAGTTCATATCCCAACTATTAAAGTAATTTTCCAACTCTAAATGCAAGATTCATAAAATCCATGGGCCCACGTGCCCGGATTCTAGAAATTTTCGAAGAAAGTTGTTACCCATAACCTTAAGAACATAAATATATGATTTTCGCTAAGTTCCATAACCATGTTTGTGGTAAAATCCCATTTTTATAAAAAACCTAGGTTTTCATCTAAACTCATGATTTTTACTAAGTTACATGTTATAATCTATGCATCAACTATGTATTAAACTAACATTAGGTAGAAATTACTTACCTCACAAAGCTAAGTCGAAATCCCCCCCTTAAGAGCTCTCAAATAACCCAAGAGTGCAATAAATGACCACAAAAATGCCTAAGTCCCTTTTCTAAAACTCACTGCCCAGCTACCTCCTTCATTGGGAACGCGAAAGGGGCTTCATGTTTGCCACAAAGGCAAACCGCCTAGGCCCCTAGAGACACTACATCACGAATGCGACCAAGGAATCATAAACACGGAGGCTGGCTTGGCCTACCCTTCGCGAATGCGAAGAACAAATCAGCAGCCCAACCCAACCCAGGCTTCTCTACGTGAACGCGTGTCACCTTAGGCGAACGTGAAGGTCACCGGCCCGGATCTTCGCGAACACGGACAAGCTATCACAAACGCATAGCAAAAATTCCCCCCAGTCCTAATCCCTTCAGTGAGAACGCGAGGGTCCCTTCGCGTTCATGAAGAAGAAAACCAGAACTGGGATTTTCTGGTTTTCTATATTTTGCTTCGAGGGGTTTGAAACTCGGCCGAGCCACTCGAGACCTTATCCAAAGGCACCAATAAGTCTGTAAACATGATACAGACCTGCTTGAACTCTTGAAATGCGAAAAATCAACAACGAAACTAAAAAATCACACCCAAAACCAAATTGAATCAAACTTTGAACTTCAAGTTTTTCCAAATTTCACCTAATGCGCCGAATAATATTTAGACTACTCGGAATGATACCAAATTTTACGTGCAAGTCTTAAGATATTACGGAAATATTACCGGTCTCGTAATTCCATTCGGACCTTAATATCACCAAAAACCGCTCCAAAACAAATTTAAAGAACTTCAAAATCCTTCGAGAACCAACTTTTACTATTATGCGCCAAAATGCTCCCGGTCATCCAAAACTAGATCCCAACATATGCCCAAGTCTGAAATCATCATAAGAACCTATTGGAGATATCAAATCCCGATTCTGAGGTCATTTACTCAAATTGTTGATCGAAGTCAAACCTATCCTTTTAAGCCAACCTTAAGGAACCAAGTTTTTTGATTTCAACCCGAACTCTTCTAAATCCCAAACTAACCATCCCCGCATGTCATAAATCAGTAAAAGAATGTACAGAAAGTCTTATTTAGGGGAACAAGGTTCTAGAAAGCATAATGACCGGTCGGGTCGTTACATTCTCCACCTCTTAAACAAACGTTCATCCTCGAACGGGTTTAGAGTCATACCTGAAGTGCTGAATAAATGTGGATATCTACTCTGCATGTCCTTCTCGGAGTCCCAAATCACCTCCTCGACTGGTTTGGCCCCTCCACTAAACCTTTACCACAAAAATTCTCTTGGATATCAACTGGCGATCCTGTCTAGCAACAATGGCAATTGGCTCCTCCTTATCACCCAAGCTCTCATCTAGCTGAATTGTGCTGAAATCTAACACTTTAGACAAGTCGGTGTGATACCTCTGGAGCATAGACACGTGAAAAACCAAATGAACCCATGATAAGATGGGAGGTAAAGCAAGCTTATAAGCAACCTTCCTAACTTGCCTGAACACCTCAAATGTGCCTATAAACCTTGGGCTCAACTTGCCCTTCTTTCCGAATCTCATGATCCCCTTCATTAGAGAGACTTTCAAGAGAACCTTCTTGCCTACCATAAATGTCATATCATGTGCCTTCTGATCCGCGTAACTCTTTGTTTGGACTGTGCTGTGCGAAGTTGTTCCTGAATCAACTTTACCTTTTCCAAGGCATCCTTTACCATATTAGTACCAGCCTCGCCAGGCTCAAACCACCCGATAGGAGAACGACATTGCCGACCATATAAAGCCTCAAATGGAGCCATCTCGATGCTGGTCTGATAACTGTTGTTGTAAGCAAACTCGACCAAAGGCAAAAACTGATCCCACTGTCCCACAAAGTCAATCACATATGCTTTGAGCATATCCTCCAATATCTAAACTATCCGCTCTTACTGCCCGTCGGTCTGTGGGTGAAACGCAGTGCTGAGCTCCACACAGGTCCCCAACTCACTCTATACGGCTCTCCAAAAATATGAAGTGAACTGAGGGCCTCTATCTAATCTGATGGAAACAAGCACACCGTCCAACTGAACTATCTCCCTAATATAAATTTGGCCCAACCTCTTTGATGTATAAGTAGTTGCAACTGGAATGAAGTGTGCCGACTTGGTCAAGCTATCGACAGTGACCCAAACTGCATCAAACTTCCTCAAGGTCTACGTCAACCCAACTACGAAGTCCATAGTAATGTGCTCCCATTTCCACTCTGATATAGTCATCTGCTGGAGTAGGCCACCTGGCTTCTGGTGCTCATACTTAATCTGTTGGCAATTTAGGCACCTAGCTACATACTCAACTATGTCTTTCTTCATCCGTCGCCACCAATAATGTCACCTCAGGTCATGATACATCTTCGTAGCACTCTGATGAATGAAATACCAAGAACTTTGTGCCTTTTCTAGAATCTTCCCTCTCAAGCCATCGATATTAGGAACATATAGATGACCCTGGAGTCGCAGCACACCATCCTCATTGATAGAAACCTATTTGGCACCACCCTGTAGTACCGTCTCTTTGAGAACTGCCAAGTGCGGATCATCAAACTATCGAGCCTTGATTTGCTCTGATAGTGAAGACTGGGCAACAACACATGCAAGAACTCGGCTAGGCTCTGAAATATCCAACCTCACAAGCCTGTTAGCCAATGACTGAATGTCCAAATCTAGTGGCCTCTCTTCTACTGAAATAAATGCCAAGCTGCCCATACTCTGTGCCTTCTTGCTCAAAGCATCTATGACTACATTCGCCTTGCCCGGATGATAAAGATAGTAATGTCATAGTCCTTCAGTAACTCAAGCCATCTGCGATGCCTCAAATTGATATCCCTTTGCTTGACCAAATGCTGTAAGCTGCGATGATCGGTGTAAACCTCACATGACACCCCCTACAGATAATGCCTCCAGATCTTAAGAGCATGAACAATCACGGTTAACTCTAGATCATGCACAGGGTAATTCTTCTCATGGATATTTAGTTTACGCGAAGCATATGCAATAACTTGCCCCCTGCATCAATGCACAACCCAAGCCAATGCGGAAGCGTCGTAATACACTGTATACATTGTTGATACCCAATTTCCCCTGTATTTTTAAATATGCAAAATACCTTCAAATAGCCTATATATGCATATATAAGCATATCCCAAGGTTTTATTATTTTTCCTTAATATTTCAAAGATTTTTAAATCAATTTATTGCCCTATTTTATCAAGAAAAAACCCAGTAATTATCCCCAAAATTATTATTTTTGGTGATTTATTTATTTTGTTCTCATATTTATGATAAATATAGCTAACATAGTCTTTGCATATTTTTATAAATTTATTTGGTATTTTTAAGCTAAATTGCATGTAATTGCAATATTGGCCTCTTTTAAGATTTAATTGTATTTATAATTATAAAATTAACTCCAATATTTTTAATTTTTATTCATTATTAATCATTTTAGTACCTTTAATTCACTTCCAAAAATTAGCTTACTATTTTTATAAAATAAATAAGGGAAAATGGCTATTTAAATGATAGCCCATTTGCATTTCAATTTTAGCTGCATTTGAACCTCTAATTAGACCCAATTCTAAGACCCAATTACCCAGCCCATTACCTAATCTACCCAACCCACAACCTGTTTAAACAACCCGCTCGGATTCCCCATTCAATCCAGGCCGTTGATCAAAATGATCAACAACCACTTTTTAATCTTTCCTTTTTTAAACCTTACCCCCAAACCCTAGTCATTTTGCATCCCCAACCACCTTTGAATTCCCTCTTTTCTCTCATTTCTCTCGAAGCTTCTCAAACCCTAGCCACCTCCCTCTACGTCCACCCTAAAACCACCGGAATCCATGGCTTCTAAGGCCATTGAAGTCCTAGACCGGCCTCCTGTAACTCCTACACGCCTGGTTATTTTGGTTTCAAGGCCTGGCCATTAGAAAGCTTGTCCAGACTTTATTTAATTCGAGTTCTATGGCCGTCTCCGACCTTGATCCGGCTAGCCATGGTTATTCGAGCCTGATCTCGACTTCTCCGGCTCAGATCAATGAATTTCCAAGCCTTTCTCATCACCTAGGATCCTCTGAAACCCTAACCCTTCGAGGTTTTTCCGATTCTTTTAGATCCGTTGTATATCTGTGTTTTCTCTAAGCTTTTAAACATTTTTTCAAAGTTCTTTTAAAACTATACCTTCAGAGCCTTCATCTTTTTCCGATTTAGGGTTTCGTTAAGTTATCCTTTAAAGTTTTCTCTGATCTTTAGCATGATCTACTGTGTTTCTCATGTGTGTCTTTTAATGTGTTTCTTATAAGTTCCTTCTACTATATTTCTTATGTGTTTCTTCTACTGTATTTCTTATTTTGTTTCTTCTATTATGTTTCTTTATGTGTTTCTTCTACTGCATTTCTTTATGAGTTTCTTCTATTATGTTTCTTTATGTGTTCTTCTATTGTGTTTCTTATGAATGTTCTTCTACTGGAAAATGCATGTTAAAAGTCTCAGTTTCTTTCTGAGATTTCTAAACTGATTTCGTTAGTATTTTTGCCTTGATTACTTGTCCATTCATCTCTACACTTAATTAATTGCAAAACCTTAAAATTTGAGGTTTCATTCGAGTATTGAGACTATTTGCTATGTGATTTTCTTGTTCTTTATCTTGGAACTTATTTGATTTCAAAACCCTAACTTCTTTGGACCTATTCGAGTTTCTGAATATTGTTTCATCTACTTCTCGACTGAGTTTCGAAATCTTCATTTTAACCTTTGTTTCTTTATATGATTCTGATTCCCTGCCAAACTCTTCTAAGGTCTTTCTACTAGAACCTCTGCATGCTATTTGATACTCTCCCACTTCTTTGTCACTAAGATGACTATCATGTTCCTATAGTTCACTACTTATTGATTTTTGTGATTGCATGACGCTTTTTCTTTGTCCTAAATTCAGCCTCGCATGCCTAAAACTTCTATACCCTTTATATATGCTAAACTTTCCCTCTAAAATGACTTTCAATTCTTGAATGATTTTAGACCTCCTATGTATAAGTCTGATTGATTCTTTCCTTGTTTGCTAATTTCCCTATTACTTGGTTTGATTCGAAAACTTTCCTTAGCTTTTCTGACTTGGTTCACCCATGAACCAGTAATTTCGAATCCTTGACTCCTTGATTTACTATGTACTGATTGATTTTATTGTGTTGCTTACATTATTTGTTTAATCGTGTATTTCAAAGATTCTTCCCTTAATTAAACTCTTATGTATTTACCCCCAATTGCCTACTTTGCACAAGATGCTTACTCGATCTCTTTCCTTAAATGATTTCTGTTCATTACCGTTTAAGTTTGAACTCCTTAATTAAAGGAAGTTCTTCTACTGATTGATTTTAATTGGTACATGGTTATTTTCTGGCCTTATTTTTAGCCTGTTTTCACACTATAAATACCTGCTCTTTCATTGACACAAATAGACACAAACACTCATAGTTTTCTGAACTTACACTCATATTAAAAAAAAGCATTCTCTCTTGTTACTTGTGTTGTGGCTTATTTTTCAAGTACGACTACTGCTATGTTTTGCTTCTTTGAAACTGGTATGTCCCGATTAAGGTTTTCATCCATCACAACAGTGTGTTTATTTACTACGTTTACTTGCATGTCTGCCTACTGCTTATATATGGTTCAATGCTTACTTTAGCATGCTTTAATTTCCTTCTGCCTATTCTGAATCTATTATGAATCCTGAAACCCCACCCCTATGTGTTTATGCTATGGTTTGAGGCATGACAGTATGCAAATTATTGTCCATGGCTCAAGCTTGATCCCCTGGGATCCTAGCCTCCAATATTGTGTGTCCTGGAAGATCTATAGGCATGCCAACATCCTCTATTGCTGGGCATGCATAAAATTTGCCCTAGCCTAAGCAATAGGCTCTTTGCAATTCCCCTATTCCCTGAACCCCTTTTGTGTACCTGTTTGCAGCTGTTTCCCTCACCTTTATTCCTTAGAATTCTGTTCTTCACTTGCACTCTCTCTTAGAATTTAAGTTCTGCTCCTCTCTTGTGAGCCTTGCCTTAGGACCCTTTGAGGTCCCTCTGATCTTGGACACTTGAGAGCTGGCCCTTCCACACTGCACTTGTCCCTATTCTGCTGATACAATATGGGTGTGAGCATTGTACGGAGTCCCATTGAGGCTCTTAAGGAACTTTGACACACTCAGATTGGAGCAAGGCTTTGGATTAATGGTCTTTTAGTTGGTCTATCTCATATTTCAGACACTAAGTCTGAATCAGGCTCTACTTTGGTTGTACTTCTTTTTATACTTTTTCTGATGTAATTTTTATTCATTCTAGTTTGTAATAAGTTGTAATAAATGCTTTGGGCTGGCTAGTGAGAAAGGGTGGGTAACTATGCATGCAAAGGGTAGAAATCATATCTATAGGTCTATTATAATTTTGCATAATTCAAATACATATAGAAATCATGACTATATGACTACTATATTACTGCATATCCAACTTCATATAGAAACCATGTCTATACGTATCTTGAATTATACATATTCAAATAGAAATCATGCGTATAGGTCTATTCTGAATTCTGCATATCTAACTTCGTATAGAAATTATGCCTATAGGATTGTTCACTTCCGTATATTCAATTACATCTAGATACCATGTTCATAGGTCGTAAACAAATTTTGCATCTAGATACCATGTTTATAGTTTTAAAACAAGCCTTATGCATTTAGATACTACGTCTATAATGCTTCGACATTTTTTACACCATGTCTACAAAGTTTAAAATCAGCAACGCATAGAAAGCATGCCTATTGGAATTTCTAATTGAATATGGTTCACCTCACTCAATGTTAGATATAGAACCAGTAATAATGAATACTGTCAGTTGCAGAACTTAAAATCAATTCGTTAAATCCTGCTTCTCTTCTAATAATCCGATTCCATCACTTAGAAAGTTTAAAAAGCATGCATTCAAACAATTTATTTTAAGCCTTACTATTTTCTGAATTCAGTAGATATCATACCTATAGGACCCCGTCTTAAAACTTAGGCAAGCCATAGGGTAATAACTAAACTGAATCTGTTCTATTAATTATAACCAGTAGGCAGGCCTGATTCGGGCTTCTTATCTTAATTACGTAATAAATCAGTCTGCCTCAACCTTTAAGCTCTCTCATGTTTGGTATTTAATCAGACCTTAACTAGTATGTGAAAGTCATGCTAATTATGTGATTTTCTGTTCAAGGAGGTGTAATTGAGCCTCTGTTTGTTTATCTGCTTCCCCCTAAATTGCAATATGTGTTTTTGTATGTCGCATTAGATTTTTACCTTTTGAAACCTCAAATAAGCCCAATATCCCTCTCATTTAGGATTAGTAGTCCTAAGTGCCTCCAGGACTGATAGGATTGGGAAGGATAAAAGCATGCAATAAGTAATCGAGACCATTCCGTGCTTTAATACCTTAACGGAGTGGGAAGTGTAGACATGGATATGATGACCAAGCGATAATGTCACGTGTAGCCCCTAATTGAGGAGTGATTACCGGACATTGTGTGGGATGATCCATATTTTAATAAACCTAGGACCCCCTCCCTTCTATTCTTTACTTTTGTTTAGCAATTTCAGCTCATTCTTTTAAAAATTAGCTTTTCTAATTGTTCTTTCCAACTTTGTTTATTTGTAAACCATTATGTGAAAATCCCATCTTATTTGAAGATTTATTTGTCTACATGTTATTTGCACCTAAATTCACAATAGTTGTCTGGCTGGTAACCACAATACTGGATTCTGAGGGGTGCCTAACACCTTCCCCTTAAAATAATTTCAAGCACTTACCCTATCTCTGGTTGCTCAAATCAAAATCCTTTTGGTGTCCTAATGCACCCTAATCATTAGGTGGCGACTCTTCAAATGCAAACCCAATTCCCAAAAGGAATGAGTTGTCCTCCCAAATGTCATAAACTCAATTTTCGTGGAGGAAAAAAGGGGGGCCCGACAACATGGCGACTCTACTGGGGATTTTCTATTAGGCTTTTACCATTTCATACTATTATTGTGAAATCATTATTTGTTTATTTTTTTGAACATTCTATTTCCATTTCGATTGCAAATTGACTTGTCTTTTTTTACTGCTTTTCTTTACTACTGCTTTATATTATAAAACTGTTGTATGTTCTCCTTTCTTAAACGTGCAAATACATGACAACATGCCTTTAATTGTTGCATAATCATGCTCAACATCATAGTCCACTCGTGCCAAACAAATCCTGTAGCAACGCTTATAATGAATAGTTGTGCTCTTCTGATATTATCACCCCGTAAATTTGGAAAAGGCATATTTACGGTAAAATCAGTCGATCAATGTTGTAGTCGACGGTTCCGTACCTTTCCCCCTTGAGTTGTCCATTCAAGGGTACCAGTCTAAAACCCTATAGAAACTTTACTCTGATTAAAACTGTGCATGCATCATGGTCAAACCTAGCCGAGTTAGTTATGTTTTCCTTATAATGGCTTTTTAAGATAGCCTTGCCCAAAGTCCACTGGGTTTCCCTAAAACCAAAACGGACACTACCACGTTCTGTGCATTTATTTGGAGAAGTAAATGCTTTCATGATAATTGTTGATAATAAATAGTCGAGTCTGGTGGGGGTAGGGTCTAACCCTTTTCTTTTGCAGAAAATGAGGCACGAGGTCCCCAGCTTTGGTATGATTAGCACACCACCACTCTTGCTAGAGTGGTGGAGGAGTCATTTTGCTAGACTGGTGGAGGAGTCTTCCATCAAATGGCCAAATCAATGAGTAGAAGGAGAGGGCCGCCAAAACTAGTGAAAAGTTAGAATATCTGGAATACAGTTTGCTGGAATTGGAAGGAAAAGTGAGGAAGAGAATCACCGACTGCCAGAACGTTGAGGGAAATGAAGGAGAACACCCGACGAAGGCATTTTTACTGGTGAACCTACGCGAACTGGAGGATCTGATCAACGAAAGCATTCAACCTGAGGAAGGTCCTTCTGGGACCAAATAGATAGGAGCTTTCTTCTTTTCGCTTTATCAAATGTAATAAGGCCAATGGCCACTAGCAATTTTTATTTCCTGTTATTTAGTGTTGATTTGGGATTCATCTACTTTTTTATCAATGAAATAAGGCATTTAGCATTCCAAGTTCTCCAAATCAACTTGTCTCTAGGCCTACCTCGGGCATAAAGAGGTCCCCAAATTAGGACATGCTTTACATTCCCGCACTGTATGTTTAAATATTGCAACATTTCTTTTATAATCCTCACTAACTTGTTACCTTTTGTTTTTACCTTTTGTTTATTCCCCTCCCTACAGGTTAGTTCATGAACTCTGGCAACATTATCCTATTTCATGAGATCTAGGGGCCCTCCACCTAATCCTCCTCTCAATCCTATCAGACACAAGAACAAAGGGAAGATGGAATATTTGAACAGCGCTAGAAAGGAGAACTCAACTGAACGGGTAGAGGTCACTCATGGCCACAGTACTCTGGTTCCTAAGGAAAATACATCCCAACTGGAACAAAAGCTGCTAAAATTCCAAGAAGAACTTGACCAAGTTTGGAATCTGGCAAAATTTGTCATTTTCCCTCACCACTTCAGATGTTAATTTCCTAAATGCTCAAAACCCCACACCACCACAAAATATCCCAAAGCAACAAAACCATTCCACTCATCATCACCACTGCAACACCTGCCATACCTCAAATAACACCCCACTACTCGTCCCAGAACTCCACAAATGACCACTGCCACACCCAATATAATACCCCCATCTACGTGGAGACTGTGCTGCACTCCACCCAGTCCATCTCAAGCACACCCGAGTGCGATGATAAGGACTTGCTCATCAGAAACCTGGCCGAAGAATTTAAAAAGTTGACTAGAAGAATTCAAGGCATTGAAGGTAGTACGGGTATTGAAGGGCTAAACTACGAAGATCTTTGCATACAACCTGATGTTGAATTGCCAAAGGGGTACAAACCTCCTAAGTTTGAAATGTTTAATGGTACAGGGGATCCAAGGGTCCATTTGAGAATGTACTATGACAAATTGTTTGGAGTAGGAAAAGATGTGAAAATCCGCATGAAGTTTTTTATGAGGAGCTTGAAGGGAGATGCTTTATCTTGTTACATTAGCCAAGATCCAAAAAAGTTGTCAAATTGGGTAAGCATGGCGTCTGACTTTATGGATAGATTCAAGTTCAACACGGAGAACGCACCGAATGTATTCTATATTCAAAATCTAAAGAAGAAGCCCACAAAAACCTTCCGCGAGTATGCCACTCATTGGAGGTCCGAAGCTACTAAGATTAGACTTGCCTTAGAGGAAGAACAAATGAACAAATTCTTTGTCCGGGCCTAAGACCCACAGTATTATGAGAGGTTGATGATGATCAAGGGCCAAAATTTTCTGACATTATCAAGCTGGGAGAAAGGATCGAAGAAGGCATCAAAAGTGGTATGGTTATAAATTTCGAGGCATTACAAGCTACAAATAAGGCCTTACAGTCAGGCGGTGTGTCCAAGAAAAGGGACGTAGGAGCCATACTGGTGGCACAGAGAACCAAATCTCCCGTCAAATACCAAACCTACACAATGCCTCCACTCATATTTCAGCCTACTCCAAACTACCAAGCACCCTCAACCTCTTACCAAGCTCTACCACCCACTTATCAATCACCTCCCACATATCAACCTACTTCACTCAAATATTTCCAGCCAACACATGTTTACCAAGCCTACAACACTCAACCATCCCACTATCAATCCCCTTCTCCATGCCAAAACTTCCCAAGACCTCGACCAAACTTTTATCGAAGGCCCCCAAAATAGTATACGGCTATTGCTGAGCCTATCTACCAGTTGAATGAAAGACTCAAAACTGCTGGTTATGTCACCCCTATTCCTACTGCTCCTGAGAATCCTTCCCAATGGGTTAATCCAAATAAATCTTGTTCATACCATTTCGGCATGAAAGGGCATACCATTGATGAATGCTGCTCTCTAAAAGATAAGATCCAGACTTTAATTGATAACAAGATTATTGTGGCCAAGGAACCTACTCCGAATGTCCGCAATAACCCTCTAACAGACCACAAGGGTGGACTAATTCACATGGTTGGAATAGAGGATGATTGGGATCCCAAGGGATCAACCAATTTGATCACAGAAGGTGACGATCCAAAGAAGCCAATAGTCACCTGTAATTCGATCGTATTCTAGATTCAACCCTCTAGGTAAATATGTCCATGCCACTTGAGTTTGAAGCACCATCCTCTACAAAGACGCCAGCATCGATTAAGGTCGAATTCACACGGCCAGCAAATGCACCTACATCCTTCAAAGTTGTAGTTTTACTGCCCAAGGTGCATGCTCCATTCGGAGTAAAGATAGCCACGCCAATTATAGTTGCAATGTCGACCGTAACATCATTCTATACAAATGCTATACCTTGGGACTACACAGCCGAGGTAAGAAGGAAAGAGAAGGTCATGTTCGGAGAAGCTATTATGGCATAGGGTATGACAAGAACTGGTAGGGTTTATACTCCAGAACATCTGGCTGAGTCAAGCAAGCAGGCCTCTAGTCGTCCAATCATCACCGAAACTAGGCCAGATGATCTCTGAGAAAGATATAAGCCAAGGAATACTCGATCATTGATCAGCTAAACAAAATACCGGCACAAATTTCTATCCTTGCTTTGCTACAGAATTTCGATGCACATAAGAATGCCCTATTAAGGGTGCTGAGTGAGGCATATGTACCATGCAACATCACCAGCGGAGAGATGGCTAATTTGGTAAGACAGGTATTAGAAATTCACAAGATCACTTATCATTAAGATGAGCTGCCACCAGAAGGGTTGAGTCATAATAAGGCTTTGTACATCACCGTGCAATGCAAAGATTATTTTATCACCAGAATCCCAATTGATGGAGGTTCCAGGCTCAACATTTGTCCATTGGTAACACTCAGGACATTGGGAAAGGGACTGCATAAGATCAAGGACGGGGCTATCAACGTAAAAGCTTTCAACGGGTCCCAAAGGTCCATCATTGGGAAAATTAGCATGTGTTTGCAAATGGTGCCTACCTGGTTTGATATTGATTTTCAAGTGATAGACATACCAGCATCTTAAAATTTGTTGCTAGGATGACCATGGATTTATGCCGTTGGGGCCGTAGCGTCAACGTTACATCAGGAAGTAAAGTTTGAGTGGAATCACCAAGAATTGATAATTCACGACGACGGTAGCAATCCGATATACAGTCGCCAGACTGTCCCAGCAATCGTGGGCAGAAAAAGATAGGCGGAGAGACTTATCACCACATCGAGCGAGTCAACGTCGTTGACAAGGACAAATGGTGGGACAACAAAATTGAAAGCATATTGAACTAGAGCGAATACTAAACTAGCAAAGGGCTCGGTAAGAACCTCCAAGGAATCGCTAAGCCTATCAAATTAAAGAAACATAGCACCACCTTCGGTTTGGGATATGAGTATACCTGGGAGGAATTCAACAAATGGTCGCCACCATGGCATCGTCCTTACTATCTGTTGGAGCTTCCAATACCCCACTTGGAATAAACTTTCCAACCAGCCAAAGTTATCTATGTGTCAGAAGAAGAGGAAGCACTAGCAACAGTGAGGAATTTGTTCCTGGAAGACGATGATATGGATTGTTGTGTCATTTTTTCGAGGAGGAGGGGGAGGAAGGCCCTTCCATACGGGCTGTAAGCAGAGGAGCATGCCTCAATAATTGGACCATCAGAATCACCAGAGCCCGGTGAGCCTCGGGGTAGCAAGGCTGAACAAGCATCATGCACTATCTTTTTTTTACTAGTTAACTTTCATTTCACATTTTAAATTTCCGTAATAAGATCTTCAATGTTCAAAACGATTATGCAATTTATCAAGGCATTTTGACTTTTATTGTGGATCAATACTTACTCTTATTATTTTCTCTCATTACTTTACTTATACAGCATGACTATTACTTATCTTGATGAATTAATGACTGTGACATCCGATGAGACAACGCAACAAACAGATATAGATTCAGAGGAAGATGACATACCGAAAGAGATTGTTGAGGAAGTTGAGAATTTTGAAAATAGGCCAAAGTCCAACCTGGACGAGACCGAAATTGTTAACCTAGGGGATGAAGAGAATGTCAAAGAAACACGAATTAACATTCACTTATCGTCATTAGAAAAGAGGGAATACACAAAATTTCTAAGAGAATATGAGGACATATTCGCCTGGTTGTACGATGACATGACTGGTTTGAGTACATCTATTGTGGCACACAAACTGCCAACTAATCCGACATGTCCGCCGGTAAAGCAGAAACTCAGAAAGTTCAAACTAGATATGAGTTTGAAAATAAAGGAAAAAGTCACTAAGCAGGTCAAACATAAATTTCTCAAGGTAGTTAAGTATCAGACATGGTTAGCTAACATCGTACCAGTACCAATAAGGATGGGAAGGTTAGAGTCTATGTCGACTACCGAGATCTCAACCGGGCCAGTCCAAAAGACGACTTCCCCTTGCCTAACATACACATCCTGATCGACAGTTTTGCTGGTTATCATCAGATCTGGATGGATAAAGAAGATGCTGAGAAAACAATTTTCATTACACCGTGGGGATTGTAATACTACAAGATGATTCCGTTTAGGTTAAAGAATACAGGAGCCACCTACATGAGGGGCATGACTACTATTTTTCCTGATATGATACATAAAGATATCGAGGTGTACGTAGATGACGTTATCATCAAGTCCAAAAAGGCCACAGATCACATGGAATATTTGAGGAAGTTTTTCAACAAATTGCGAAGATGCAACCTAAAGCTGAATCTCACAAAGTGTGCATTTGGGGTTCCTACTGGAAAATAACTTGGGTTTATTGTGAGTCGTCGAGGAATAGATCTGGATCAATCAAAGGTCAAGGTTATTCAGGAACTTCCACCACTAAAGAACAAGAATGACGTGATGAGTTTCTTGGGAAGGCTTAACTATATCAGCCTATTCATAGCACAGTCCGCGGTCATCCATGAGTAGATATTCAAGATGTTGAAAAAGGATGCTGCCACTAAGTGGGCTGATGAATGCCAGAAAGTGATGTGCCGGAGAATTTCGGCACATTTCAATACTAATTGCTTAGATTTTAGCTTATTTTAGGTGCAATTATCTCCTTTACTTATGTAATTTTAGTGTTTTTGCACCATGAAGCTTAAGGACCCAAGAGCATGGAAATGAAAGAAAAAATTAACAAAAAGACAAGAAAAGAGAAAAAGGCATCGCAAAGGAAGATATGCAGTAGCAAAATCACAATGCGGACCGCATAATTTACACTGAGATCGCAGATCAAAATAGACTCCTGAGCAAAATTTAATGTCAAGAATGCGGTCCATTCTGCGACCGCATAACCTATTTGCGAGCTGCAAAAGACCGCAAACCAACCATGAAGGCTGCTGAAGGAAGAAAACACGATGCAAAATGCGGTCGCATTTCTACAATGCGGACCGCATATCATGAATGCGGTAAAGGCCTGGAAACTAGGGTTTCAATCTGCGATGGGGATGTCCAAAATACAGACCGCATGTGTGCTTTGTGACAGGAATGCAGTCGCATATCTGACCTGAAAGGGCATTTTTGTCCATTTTCTGTCCCGATTTTCAGTCCAATATAAATAGATTTATGATGATTTTGTGGGCTCAACTTGTCTAGTTTTTGAGCTATATTCCAAGACTTAAATATTCTTCACTTTTAAAAGCTTTTGGGTTAAGAATATTTACTTTGTAAGCTTTATGGCATTTATTATTCTCTTGTTTTTTTATTTTAGTATGAGTAACTAACTTTAAATACTAAGGTTGTGGACTCTAAATGGGTGTTATGTTAAAGGGTGTTTATCATTGAATATATATATATAATGGTTGGTTGATATTTATTTACTTCTCATTCTTCATTTATTGTTGGTGGTTGCAAACATTAACTAGTGCCATTATATTCTTGTTTTGCTTGGGAAAGTGGGTTAGAATTTGGTAGAAGTAAATATCAAAGACTCAAGGCTTTAAACCTTGTTTAATAAAATTTCTTAGGAATAAGTGGGTCTTATTTGACATAAATTGATTGTTCTTAATTGCAACTCTTTTACATTTGGAAAAATCATAAAGAGGAAATACTACCCAACTATTGGAAAATATTGGGTAGTCATTTAGACATCATTTGCATATCAAAAGGACCTTCCATTAGAAATATATCATATTAACACCGATAGCATTACACTTCATTAAAGGGGACACAACCTTGGTTTCTTTAATCCAATTATTTACACTCTCAATATTCCAACTAGTTGTTACTTCAAAACAAACTCAATTCACACTCTTGTTACTATTAATTCACACTCTTGTTGTCGATAACTGGATAGAATTATGACTTTAGTCGAGCAACACACTATTCGAGTAACCTTTTCACACCTATTCCCTATGGGATTCGACCCCAACCTTGTTGGGTTATTATATTTGACATCGACCACCTTACACTATTTCTTAAAGTGTAATTTGAGCGTATCAAATTTTGGCGCCATTGCCGGGGAATATGGTTTTGTAATTACTATTTAGTGTGTGTGCTTTACTTTACGTCTTATTCTATTCCATCACACTTTGCTTGTTTTGATTGGTGTTGATAGGAAAACATGTCAAATTATGGTGATGACATAGAGGTAGAACTGGGAGAGAATCCCTTTGCAGACATCGAAGAGTACATTAAGGATACAAATGCTATTGTACCTCCAGCTGTTGGCACTGCAACATTTAAAGTGGAACACGGTTTAATCCTTATGCTCAAAGCAGAGAGGTTCTTCAGAAATTCCACCAATGACGATCCAACACAACACCTTAGAAACTTCTTGGGTGTGTGTGCAATGCACAAGCAAAACAATGTCTTTGATGATGCCTTGAGGTTGAGATGCTTCAAGTATTCTCTGGCTGGGCAAGGAGATGGCTCCAAAATTTGCCACTGAACTCTATCCATTCTTGGCCCGAACTTGTTCGGGCATTCTTATCTAAGTGGTTCCCACAAAGTAAAAATTTTGAGCTGCAGGATAAAATCTTCTTTTTCAAGCAAACACAAGGAGAACAGTTACATGAGGCATGGGATCGTTTCAAATTATATTTGGTGAGGTGTCCAAACCATGGTTTCCCAGATTCTATGCTATTGGAAAAATTCTATATGGGTTTGGATCTTATGAACCAAGCTATAGCCAAAAATATAGCTGACGGATCCTTCATGGACAAATCATTCGCAAGGGTGACACAAATCCTTAACAAGATGGCACAACACAATCAAGTGTGGCATTCCGAGGACACCTCAGGTGGGATTGCATATGGGTCTCCTTCCTTAACCAACCTAATTAAGGAAAATCAAGAGAGAGACCAATTGATCGTAGGGCTTGCCACAAATGTAAATGTGTTGACCAAACTGCTCACGAAAAGCCAAACAAAGAAGGTGAATATGGTGGAAGATGTGCAACCCATTTCTAATGAGGAGTTTGAAGAAGTGAACTACATCAACAACCCTCAAGGAGGGTATCAAAGACAACATTACCAGGGTCAAGGACAGCAGAGCCAATGGAGACCTAACCCGCAAGGGCAAGGAAACCAACAATGGAGAAATGACCAAGGTGGCTCACATCAAGGGAACTGGAACAACAACAACTTTTCTAACCGGATTTCAAACCCTTATGTCCCTCCAAAGGGTCAATATTCCAATCAAGGATCTTCTAGTGAATCTAAGTTGGAAGGTATGCTCGAGCGACTGTTGCAAAATCAAGAAAAATTCGATTCTTCTATGAGGAACATGACTGAGGTTGTGGGATCTCATATCGCCTCCATCCAAAAATTAGAAATGCTAATGAGAGACCTTTCTAGAGAGCAAAATCCAAAACAAAAGGGAACACTACCTAGTGACACAGTTGTAAAACCTCTCACATCATGGAAATTACTACTAGGAGTGGGAAGGTGTTACACGGAGAAGGTGAACAAATGGTTGAAGCAGAAGAGTTCGAACAAAGGGATGGGGTTGAAGAGCCAAGTGTTGTCTAGATTAAAAAGATTCCGTAGGAGTTGCAAGTGCAAAAAGAGAACCAGGAAGAGGTGAAGGAAAGGTAAAAGAGACACCAAATACTCTTCCACCTATTCCTAGTCCTCCTCCTCCTTTTCCTCAAAGACTAGTTAGAAGGGTTGATGATAGCAAGCTGGAGAAGTTATATGACATTCTAAAGCAATTATCAGTGAACATTCCATTCTTGGAAGCGTTTCAAGAAATGCCGGGGTTTGCCAAATATCTGAAGGATTTGATCACAAAAAATAGGACTACAAAGAATGAGTTAGTAAACATGACTCACCGGGTTAGCTCTATTATTGCCACAACCAAAGTCCAAAAGAAAGAAGACCCGGGAGCTTTCACCATTCCTTGTACCGTTGGGGCCCGTGAGTTTTCCAGAGCCCTATGTGATAATGGGTCTAGCATCAACTTAATTCCTCTTGTGATCTATAAGCAAGCAGGGTTAGTTATGCCAAGGCCCACTAGTATGAAATTGCAAATGGCCGATTGGTCAATCAAACGCCTAGTGGGAATTGTTGACAATGTACTTTTAAAAGTGGGGAAGTTTCATTTGCCCACCGATTTTGTAATTCTAGATTGTGCGGTTGATAAAGAAATCCCTATCATTTTGGGGAGACCATTCCTAGCCACAGGAAGAGCACTCATGGATTCAGAGAAGAACGAAATTAAATTTCGGGTGAATGATGAAGAAGTCACATTTAAAGCTAGCAAGGGTATGCAACTACCCCATGAGTATGAGAGCATTTCAGTGATAGATGTTGTCCATGAGGTGGAAGATGCCGTCGAATTGAAAATGGAAGAACAATGACTTGGTGAGGCATTGGCGGCTATCTTGGTAAACTTTGATGGTGATGACATGGATGGGTACATGGAGTCGGTAAATGCATTGGAGGGTCTTGGATCCTATACTTATACTCCGGCAAAGCTTTCTCTTAACTTGGAGAATAGGGCCACACCACCCGCAAATCCATCAATCATTGAGCCACCACAACTAGAGCTCACGCCACTTCCACCACACTTAAGGTATAAATTTCTTAGCTCTAATGATACTTTACCGGTAATCGTGTCGTCTTTGTTAAATAATGTGCAGGTAAACCAATTGTTGGAAGTCTTGAAAGAGCATAGGCAAGCCATTGGATGGACAATTGCAGACATCCATGGGATCCCCGCGGGAATTTGTGAACATAAAATCCAATTGGAGAGCGAGATGAAACCAAGTGTGGAACATCAATGTCGGTTGAACCCATCAATGCAAGAGGTAGTAAAGAAAGAGATTATCAAGTGGTTAGATGTCTAGGTAGTCTACCCTATTGCCGATAGTTCTTGGGTGAGCCCGGTGCAATGTGTGCCGAAAAATGTAGGCATGACCGTGATCGAAAATGATAAGAATGAGCTCATCCCAACGAGAACAATGATCGGATGGTGGGTTTTTATGGATTATCGGAAGCTTAACAGTCCTACATGCAAAGACCACTTCCCTATGCCTTTTATTGATCAAATGCTTGATCGGTTAGTGCGGAGGTCATTCTATTGTTTGCTTGATGGATATTCTGGCTACAACCAAATCAACATCGCTTTGGAAGATCAAGAGAAAACTACCTTCACTTGCCCGTATGGCACTTTTGCCTTAAGGCGGATGCCATTTAGCTTGTGCAATGCTCCTACCACTTTTCTAAGGTGTATGATGTCCATTTTCTCCGACATGGTAAAGGACTTTCTTGGAGTGCTCATGGATGATTTCTCGGTGGTTGGTGATTCTTTTGAGCATTGTCTTAACAATCTTAGACAAGTTCTTAAGAGATGTGAAGAGACCAACCTTGTTCTCAATTGGGAGAAGTATCACTTCATGGTGGACGAAGGCATTGTGCTGGAGCACAAAATTTCAAAGCATGGCATTAAGGTCGATCGGGCTAAGTCTAAGATTATTTCTAAGCTTCCTCCACCTACCTCCGTCAAAGGTGTTCAGAGTTTCTTGGGTCATGCCGGGTTTTATAGGCGCTTCATCAAGGACTTCTCCAAGATTGCTAATTCTTTGTGCAAACTCCTTGAAAAAGATGCCAAGTTTGTGTTTGATGAGAAATGCCTCAAAGCCTTTGAGGAATTGAAGCAAAGGCTCACCACAACACTTATTATTGTCACATCCGATTGGTCTCTTCCTTTCGAGCTCATGTGCAGCACCAGTGGTGTAGCCATTGGAGAAATGCTTGGCCAACGTCACAGCAAAGTTCTCCATCCGGTCTACTATGCAAGTAAAACCCTCAATGGGGTACAAATGAAATACACGGTAACAGAGCAAGAGCTTCTTACCATTGTTTATGCCTTTGAGAAGTTCCAGGATTATTTGTTGGGGTCCAAGGTGGTAGTGTACACAGATCATGTGGCTCTTCGCTATATCATGGAAAAGAAGGATGCAAAGCCTCGATTGATTCGATGGGTCTTGTTGTTGCAAGAATTTGACTTCGAAGTCAAGGATCGCAAGGGAACTCAAAATCAAGTGGCGGATCATTTGTCAAGGCTTGAGGAGGCAGGGAGACCAAAAGGAGATCTTGAAATCAATGATGCATTCTCGGATGAACATATATTGGCACTATCTGGCACTTTTTCTCCTTGGTATGCCGATATTGCTAACTACTTGGTTAGTTACCTTATCCCGGACGGATTGGAATTATATCAAATAAAGAAGTTTTTGAGAGACTGCCGACAATATTATTGGGAGGAACCATTCTTGTTCCGTGTTTGTGCTAACAATATTATCAGAAGGTGTGTTCCCGAAGAAGAGGTTACGCCAATTCTCAAGGCATGTCATGACTCACCGGTTGGGGGTCATCATGGAGGAAATCGAATGGCGGCTAAGGTTCTTGAATGTGGTTATTATTGGCCATCCATCTATCATGACGCCAATCAAATGGTCAAGGCTTGTGACCAATGTCAAAGACAAGGTTCAATCTCCAAGAGGCATGAAATGCCAATGCACTTTGTGATAGAGATAGAGATCTTCAACGTATGGGGAATTGACTTCATGGGTCCCTTTGTAAGCTCTTGCGGGATGAAATATATCTTAGTAGCTGTGGACTATATTTCCAAATGGGTTGAAGCAGTTGCCTTACCAATCAACGAGGCAAGGAGTGTGACAACCTTCTTGAAGAAAAACATATTCACTCGGTTTTGCACTCCTATAGCCATTCTTAGTGATGGTGGATCTCATTTCTGTAACAAGGCTTTCCTGGGGCTACTTGAGAAGTATGGTGTCAAGCACAAGGTGGCCACACCTTATCATCCTTAATCAAGTGGTCAAGTTGAGGTTTCCAACCGGGAGATCAAGAGAATTCTAGCAAAAACTGTTAACACAAATAGGACCGACTGGTCAAGGAAGATAGATGACGCATTGTGGGCATACCGCACGTCATAAAAGACTCATATTGGTACTTCTCCTTATCGGTTAGTCTTTGGTAAAGCTTGTCATCTACCCGTAGAATTGGAACACAAGGCTATGTGGGTATTGAAAAGGTTGAACTTGGGCTGGGATGAAGCTGCAAATTTGAGGTTAACACAACTCAATGAAATGAAGGAATTCCGGCTCCATGCTTATGAAAGTGCAGCTGTGTACAAAGAACGGATGAAGTTCGTCCATGACAAGAAGATCTTGAAAAGAGAGTTCAAGTCGGGTGACTTGGTCTTGCTGTTTAACTCAAGGCTAAAATTGTTTCCGGGAAAGCTCAAATCAAAATGGTCCGGTCAATTTAAAGTGGTCAATGTCTCTCCTTATGGAGCGGTGGAACTAGCATCGGAAGATGGGTCCCGGACATTCAAGATAAATGGCCAACGCATGAAGCACTACTTGGGAACAGATGGAGAAAAACATTTGGTGGAGCAACTGGCTCTCCAAGATGGTCTGTGTCCAACCATTGAGTGAATCCAAAGTAACATCAACTTCGTCTTGCAGCGACGTTAAATCAAGCGCTTCATGGGAGGCAACCCATGTGTGGTAACACTCTTTTGTTCTTTGAGTTTTTAATTTTTGATATATAGATTTACTTGAGCAATTTAGAGTGTGTGTTAGAGTGAAGGGGGTTCAAAAGATCACAACACTTGGTAGGAATGCATAAGAAAGGGAAGAAAAACCACCGTGTGAAATCTGCTACAAAGATGCAGTTGCATTTTTACTATGCGGACCGCATTTTGATCGCAAACCAAAGTAGAGAGTTTGGTTAAAATTGTTGGTGAAAATGTGGCAGGATGGTGCACTTTGCGGACCGCATTTCACTTCTAAGACCGTATTGTGCACCGTATTTGTCACCCTTCTGCAAGCCAAGTGCACCCACGCATAACACTTATGCGGCCGCATAGTGTGTTATTCGGTGCCCTCCAAATCACAAATCGTACAGGTAAGTGGTCGCATTCTCTCATCTCTCACTCATTCAAAACAAAGCAAAAAAAAACAAACAATTTTTTTTAAAAGAAAATAAAAAGAAACAAAAAGAAAAGAACGGGAAGAACGGAGAAGCAAACAACGAATGGGAAAACACTGATCGAATCGTTCAAACTACCAAAAAAAAACATTCCTCATCTCTGTAGCACTTCCACTCAGCATCACTGGTATGTAACCTCGCCCCAAATCTTCCAGTTCAAGATTCATGCTTGTCTTTTCTTTGATTTTCTTTATTCTCGTATGCAAATATGTGATTAGGTGTTGCTTTTTGTACTATTTTCCAATGGCATAGTGTCTTCTGGGTAGGAAATATATCTGGGGTAATAGGTAGAAGGACTTAGGACCGCCATTGTTGAAGTGATGGTTGAATCCTGAGGATAAAGACCTTTAGCGGCCCGCAAAGTTAAAATGCGGTCTGCATTTTGGCCGCAAATTAAACCCTAGGTCTCCTGACGACGATGATGAAATGCATGACTTTTGCGGTTGCATAATCGGTATGCGGACCGCAAAGTTACCGCAAAGTGAAACAGACCTCCCAGTTAAAAACCTTGCCATTTGCGGTTGTTTTGCGATCGTATTTTCCACTTTGCGGTGGAGTTTGCGATCGTATTTTTGTTGTGTATATTGTGAAAAAATCAAATCTGCGATGGGTATGCGGTCCGCATAGTGGTTATGCGATCACATAACCCACCACAAACTGAGACCCATATAGTCCAAGCAATTTTGCGACATGTTTGCGGTCCGCATAGTGGTTATGCGACCGCAAATTGTGTCGTATTTTTCCACATTTTTTGTGAATTCTTCTGTTTCTTCTCACTGTTGCTTTTGTGTCGCTCATATTTCACTTTTGTGCAGATATGGCTCCCAAGAAACATGCAGCCTCTGCATCTAAAAGGGCTTCCTCCAGTTGACAGGCATCACAAGCAAAACATTCACGGACGGAAGCAAATGTGCCAAGCCCCTCCCAGTCTGATGAGGAGGAGCTCAGGCCCTCAGTTAATTTAGAGGCTGAAGAAAGAAGGACATACGGAGAAGACTTCCACCTCCGATTTGGGGTTGAGGGGTCCAGAAAACTGTACAGAGAAGGGCTCACCAAGCAAAAAATCCTGGCCGAAAAGCAATTGAGCTTGAACGGGCTGTAAGAATAGTACCCCACATCCTGGAGAACATTAAAGCACGGAAATGGGAGTGCTTCACTGAGCTACCCGCTGAGTATAAGAAAACCCTTGTGCGGGAATTTTATGCATCATATAGAGCCTCTAGAACTGCGCACCACAAACGCAACAGAATTTTTATTAACACGATCATTTTTCGGAGAAGAGTGTGTTTTTTAATAGTGAAGACATAAATGAATTGTACTTCCCTGACTGGAGTGCAGGCACCGCTGAGTACAAAGCTAAATTTGCAAATAGGGAGAATGATGGTTGGATTGCTTCGGTGATAGCAAAGGGAATCCCTGCTTGTATCAACCCTGGGCATAAGATATACAAGGAGGATCTCACAAGATAAGGTCTATACAGGCTCAGTTTTGTCACCTCTAGACTGATACCATCCCGGAACGAGACTGACTTAGGCATTGAGAAGGCTCTTCTCATTGCATGTATCATGGCAGGCATCAAAATTGATTTGGGAGCTCTGATCTCTCAAGAGATAGGGATCTGGGCAAAGCAACATGCCACTTTACTTCCATTACCTTGCCTGATCACAACTCCCTGTATAGCTGTGAAGGTCCCTCTCATGCCACATTATGACAAAATCAGGAAGGAGATGAAGGACATCGATATCACTCGTATTACTGATGTTGCTGCCCCACCACAAGTTCAGATTCAAGATCCAATTGCTTTAGAGCCTTCCAACACTCAGACTCCTTTGAATCCTCAGGTTACAGTGGCATCCACTTCTACCCCAGAGCCTGCCTCTCAGTCTACCACTGTTCATCCTTCTGTTACCATTCTAGCCATCTCGAAGATTGGTCTCCTGGCTTAGCATGCCAATGCCAAGGTAGACCAGCTCTTGAAGACCTTGCCCAACCTCATCAAATAAGCCATGACTCCTATGCAATCCTCAGTGACAGCTCTCCAAAAACAACAATTAGTGTATGGGGATCATACGCAACAGCTTGAGTTAAGAGTTGAGAAGATAGAATGCGGTGAGGTTAGTGGGTTGCCTGGGCTTAGGGAGGAGGTTGCTTCTATGAATACTGATCTCCACAAGATGCAGAACTTGAAGTTCGATCTATCATCCCTGCTTCCCATAGATGGTGATCAGGTTACTGGCACAGCAGCTCCGGACTTGGGCCTTGACTTCTCTACGCTTACGACTGACATTGCCCCTCCTAAAGCGGGGACTCCCTAGCCTCCAGCTCCTATTGTATGCATTGACGTTCATGATGAGGAGGTTTTCGGATGATCTACTGAGTCTGAGGATAAGGAGGCAGATGAGGGTGAGGAAGAGGAGAGTTTAGGATTCTCGGACGATGATGGCCCTCAGGAGAAGGGCAATCAGATTATCACTCCAACAGTTGAGGAAGTGGAGTGAGCAAAACTTCAAATAGATATTGAACATTCACTAGTAGATTTTTCTACCCCTGCAGATCCATCGGCCACTCAGATATCATTGGGCGAGGCTAGCAGCTCGCAGGTCCCAGCTCCTGTTCTGGACCAGCCAGAGATTCCTTCTGCAGTTGAGGTCCCTCCTCAGGCCGAGCTCTTATCGGTCCCAGTTCCAGCATCAGAGAGTGACCTCACCATCATAGAGCAGGATACTTACTCCCAAAACACTTAGTGCACCTCAGGGAGCCCCTTACACTCTATGTTTTTGTTTTTATACATTGGGGGAAATGCATGCTATTCAGTTCGGGGTGGTAGCCTTGTGGGTACTTTTGTGACATTAGAAACTGTTGTATATATGTATTTCTTTGTGTTAGAAGCAAACTTATGTACTCATATGTATTTTGTGCCCTGTATATGTTAGTATAATTTCCATACATAAGTTGTGTTGTGTAGTTCGTGATTATGCTTATATTAGTGTTTGAATATGATACCCTTGTGCTTGTATAAAAGAAAAGTAACAAAAACAAGTAGATAGTAATTAGTAATGAATTCCCCTTGGTTTTTCTTCTCCAGGTTCTTTTCTAAGGGTGTAATAGTAGAACTAGGACAGTAGAATGAAACATATTGACCGGTCTGGTGTAATTGTTTAGTCTCAAAGCATGTGTATCTGTATATAGCATATACCCTTCCATATATATATATATAAACAAAAAAAGAAATCAACTATGTGAATTTGAGGCTCGCTCTGTGACTCCCTGTCTAGCTAGAGTTATACTTGTATATATGATGAAAGCTTTGAGTTGCCAAGTGTTGACTCGAGGGCTTCAAACTATGTGAGCCAAACAATTTGTGTGCCATATGTGTGTGAGTTCTTTGTGTAAATAATTCTTGTGTTTGCTTCTACCATGTAGAATTTGCTTGGTTGGTTTTTCGATGCTTATAATAATTATACTTGGTTGGAGAAATGACCTTAGGCAGTCTTTGTGATTTTTGGAAAACCAGTTAGCCTTTTAAGCCACCAATTGTACAGATAGTATCCCTAGACACCCCATTTGAGCCTTTAGCTTTTTCTTTGGCTACCTCATTACAAACCCTTCCCAATTTTTGTGAAATAATTTCCTCTTTTTAACCCGTCCCTCCTTGAGCATCGAGAATAAGGCTAAAAGCCTAAGTTGGAGGTGTGGTGTGAAGTCGGAAATTAGCAAGATGGTGTAATGAGCGTAGGAAAGTGAAAAATATATATATAAAACAATTTTGGTGTATAAAAAAAAAGAGAAAAAGAAGAGAAATAATTGTATGTATATAAATTATGGAGCCTTGAATGAAATTAGAGAGGTATGTAAGGTGGTTCTATATTGGGAACTAGATGCCAATGAGGCTATGTGGGTTGAAGAGAAACAAAGCGTAAAAAGAATGACAAATGTGAATAGTGTTCAAGGAGGATGAAATCACTTGTATCCAAGTGCTTATCCGACCCTTCCCTAAACCTACATTACAAGCCAAAAAAAGTCCTTATGGGATCTCCAACCGAGCGTTCTTAGAATAAAGCAATGAATTAAAATAAGGGCAAGCCTATGGTATGGTATGTTGAAACACTTGAAACTCTTTTCTGAGAGTGAGTGTCTTTGTGAACTCGCCCCTTTTTTTTTTTTTGACATTGTACATATTGTGAGTTTGGGACTTTATTTCTAGTGAGGGCACATGAACTGTAAGGTGGAATAAAAGTTGAGTTTTTGAGTTAAATGCAATTGCACTAAGCTGAGGGTAGCACTTTGTCACATTGTCTGAGGCTCAAAGTTCACAAGTTGATTAGTTTTCCTTATACTTAGTGATGGTTCAAGAAGGGTAAAGCAATTGAAGATGCATGCTTGAAATACTAACAACTAACACCACCCATGGTCACTATTGTTTCATATTTTGTAGATAGAGTCTAGAATAGGTTAGTGTTGTTTTAGTTCCTTGAGGACAAGCAAGAGTTTAAGTTGGGGCGTTGATGTGCCGGAGAATTTCACCATATTCCAATACTATTTGCTTAGATTTTAGCTTATTTTAGGTGCAATTATCTCCTTTACTTATGTAATTTTAGTATTTTTGCAACATGAGGCTTAAGGACCCAAGAGCATGGAAATGAAAGAAAAAAGTAACAAAAAGACAAGAAAAGAGCAAAAAGGCATCGCAAAGGAAGATATGCGGTCGCAAAATCACAATGCGGACCGCATAATTTACACTGAGATCACAGATCACAACAGACTCGTGAGCAAAATTTAACATCAAGAATGCGGTCCATTATACGACCGCATAACCTATTTGCGAGCCGCAAAATAGACCGCAAACCAACCATGAAGGCAGATGAAGGAAGAAAACGCGATGCAAAATGCGGTCGCATTTATACAATGCAGACCGCATAAAATGAATACGGTAAAGGCCTGGAAACTAGGGTTTCAATCTGCGATAGGGATGTCCAAAATGCGAACCGCATGTGTGCTTTGCGACAGGAATGCGGTCGCATATCTGACCTGAAAGGGTATTTTTGTCCATTTTCTGTCCCGATTTTTAGTCCAATATAAATAGATTTATGATGATTTTGTGGGCTCATCTTGTCTAGTTTTTGAGCTATATTCCAAGACTTAAATATTCTTCACTTTTAGAAGCTTTTGGGTCAAGAATCTTTACTTTGTAATCTTTATGGCATTTATTATTCTCTTGTTTTTGTATTTTAGTATGAGTGGCTAACTTTAAATACTAAGGTTGTGGACCCTAAATGGGTGTTATGTTAATGGGTGTTTAACATTGAATATATATATAATAGTTGGTTGATATTTATTTACTTCTCATTCTTCATTTATTGTTGGTGGTTGAAAACATTAACAAGTGCCATTGAATTCTTGCTTTGCTTGGGAAAGTGGGTTAGAATTTGGTAGAAGTAAATATCAAAGATTCAAGGCTTTAAACCTTGTTTAGTAAAATTGCTTAGGAATAAGTGGGTCTTATTTGGCATAAATTGATTGTTCTTAATTGCAACTCTTTTACATTTGAAAAAAATCATTAAGAGGAAATACTACCCAACTATTGAGAAATATTGGGTAGTCATTTAGACATCATTTGCATATCAAAAGGATCTTCCATTAGAAATATATCATATTAACACTGATAGCATTATACTTCATTAAAGGGGACACAACCTTGGTTTCTTTAATCAATTATTTACACTCTCAATATTCCAACTAGTTGTTACTTCAAAACAAACTAAATTCACACTCTTGTTACTATTAATTCACACTCTTGTTACCATTAACTGGATAGAATTACGACTTTAGTCGAGCAACACACTATTCGAGTAATCTTTTCACACCTATTCCCTATGGGATTAGACCCCAACCTTGTTGGGTTATTATATTTGACATTGACCGCCTTACACTATTTCTTAAAGTGTAATTTGAGCGTATCAGAAAGCTTTCGACAGGATCAAGGAATACCTGTCAATACCAACAGTCTTAGTCCCGCTTGAGCCTGGTAGATCATTGCTACTCTACATCGTAGTGTTAGATGGTGCCTTCGGTTGCGTCCTGGGGCAGCATGATGAAACGAGGAGGAAAGAGCAGTCCATTTACTATCTCAGCAAGAAGTTCACTCCGTATGAGGCCCAGTATTCTCTGTTAGAGCGTACCTATTGTGCTCTGACTTGGGTCGCCCAGAAGCTGAGGCACTACTTCTGTGCCCGTACTACATATCTCATATCAAGGATGGAACCTTTCAAGTAAATCTTTCAGAAGCCCATGCCCAGTGGCAAGCTTTCCAAGTGGCAAATCCTGTTGAGTGAATTCGATATTGTCTACATAACTCAGAAGGAAATCAAGGGACATGCACTGGCATATCACCTTGCTGAAAATCCCATAGATGGAGAATACGAACCCCTGAAGACGTATTTTCCTGATGAAGAGGTATCATTCATAGGAGGGGACATTGCAGAATCCTATGATGGCTGGAGAATATTTTTCGACGGAGCAACAAATTTCAAATGAGTCGGAATAGGAGCAGTCCTAGTGTCAGAAACCGGTCAGCATTATCTGGTTTTTGCCAAACTCAGGTTCCCGTGCACCAACAATATGGTCGAGTACGAAGCCTGCATCTTAGGGCTCAAGATGGCTATTGACATGAACATTCAAGAGTTGCTAGTGATTGGACATTCAGACTTGCTCAAACATCAGGTCCGAGAAGAATGGGCAACCAAGAACTCTAAGATACTCCTGTATTTGCATCACGTACAGGAACTGAGAAAGAGGTTCACAAAGACGGAATTCCAGCATGTTCCCAGAATCCAAAATGAGTTCACTGATGCATTGGCTACCCTGTCATCCATGATAAAACATCCAAATAAAAACTTCATTGATCCCATTCCAGAAAAGATCTATGATCGGCCAGCTTATTATACCCATGTTGAAGAAATCGCAGACAAAAAGCCTTGGTTTCATAATATCAAGGAATATTTAGCAAAGGGAGAATACCTAGAGCTTGCAGGTCCTATTCAGAAGAGCACCCTCCAGAGGTTATCCAACAACTTCTTTCATAGCGGAGGAATCCTATACAAGAGGACTCCTGATTTGGGGTTATTAAGGTGTGTTGATGCAAAGGAAGCATCTAAGATGCTAGAAGAAATCCATGCTGGGACTTGCGGTCCATGTATGAACGGTTTTGTCTTAGCCAAGAAGATGCTCCGGGCTGGTTACTTCTACAGGACTATGGAAACAAACTGCATCCAGTATGTCCGAAAATGCCACCGTTTCCAAATACATGCAGACATGATAAAGGTACCTCCAAATGAGCTTAATGCAACAAGCTCACCATGGTCGTTCGCCGCTTGGGGAATCGATGTTATTGGACCAATCGAGCTGGCCACTTCCAACGAGCACAGGTTCATCCTAGTAGCAATCGACTATTTCACCAAATGGGTCGAAGCAACATCTTACTGAGCAATAACTAAGAAAGTCGCGGCGGACTTTGTTTACGACCGCATTGTTTGTCAGTTTGGAATTCCAGAGTCAATCATTATTGACAATGGCTCTTACTTCAACAGTGACTTGATTAAATCTATGTGTGAAACCTTCAAGATCAAACACAAAAATTCCATAGCTTACAGGCTTCAGATGAATGGAGTCGTAGAAGCCTCCAACAAGAACATCAAGACGATATTGAGGAAGATGATAAATAAGCATAAGCAATGACATGAAAAGCTATCATTTACTCTATTGGGTTATCACATCATAGTCGGCATATTAATTGGGGCAACCCCCTATATGCTGGTTTATGGTACAGAAGTCGTCATTCCCGCCGAAGTAGAAATTCCTTCCTTAAGAATCATACAAGAAGCTGAGCTCGACGATGTAGAATGGGTGAAGAGTCATTACGAGCAGCTAGCTCTTATAGATGGAAAGAGACTGAATGCAGTTTGCCATAGTCAGCTTTATCAGAACAGAATTTTCAGAGCCTTCAACAAGAGAGTCAAGTCGAGACAGTTCATATCGGGGCAGCTGGTATTAAAGAAAATTTTCCCGCATCAAGATGAAGCTAAGAGGAAATTCTCTCCAAACTGGAAAGGTCTATATATGGTTCACCGAGTTCTGACAGGAGGAGCCCTTATACTTGCAGAAATGGACAGAGAAGTTTGGTCAAAACCAATCAATTCAGATGCAGTGAAGTGCTACTATATGTAATCGTATGCTTTCCTATGTGATGTAATTCGAACTATGTCTAACCTGATTGCTGTTTAAGAGGGGATACGTAAGCAGCCTTATGGGTTCGGTCACAATTAAATAAAATTTTCATTTCCCCACGCAATTGGAAATTGGGGCAGGATTTTGAGTTGGACCCTCAAAATTCCGAAGTAATTTTAGCCAGTCATCACAAGCAGCCATCAAAAGCATCAACCCATTAAACTAGGGCAGAATTTTGAGGAGGACCCTCAAAATTCCGTAACAAGAGAAGTTGCAATGTCTTGAGCCACATCACAGTCATCGGTTCATCTAAAAGCTATTTTCTTAAATATATTCTTAGGTCATATTTTTTACAAATTCATGAATGTTAATTATCAAAATCGCTTTGTTCAGCGATGCTACCCCTAAGGATACATACCGAATCACTAGATCAAAGTCGAACATGTCAAGCAAGGCCATCAGGTATACAAACTAACCTCCCCTCTGCAAAATTCATGATTTTTTTTGGATGCAGACACTTGGATTGCAAAAGCATCTGACATACTATACACTCACAAGACAAACACTAATCAGGAATACAACTCTCAAGATTGTTGCACTTACTGGTATTTGCTATCCAAGCGCGGTGATGACAGCCCCTATGGCATAATGTCCCCAGCAATCATGACATCGTAACTTGCTTTCAGCTAAGAAACTCTGCTACCACTTGCCACTTTATTTTATTTCTACATTGCATAAGGCTACCATTCTGCCTTCCGAGACTAAGCTCTGTCTCCATCTGCATTTTCTGCATTGCATAAGGCTACCATTCTGCCTTCCGGGACAAAACACTGTCTCCATCTGCATTTTCTGCATTGCATAAGGCTACCATTTTGCCTTTCGAGACTAAACACTATCTCCATCTGTATTTTTTTCATTGCATAAGGCTACCATTCTGCCTTCTAAGGCTAAACATTGTCTCCATCTGCATCTGCATGGCTAAAATATTGTCACTTTATTTATGCTTGCATGGCTGAAAGATCGCCACCTCATTTACATTGGCATGGCTAAAATATCGCCACTTTATTTACACTTGCATGGCTGAAAGATCGTAACTTCATTTACATTTGCATGGCTGAAAGATCGCCACCTCATTTGCATTTGCATGGCTGAAAGATCGCCGTTTTATTTTACATCCTGCATGGCTGAAAGATCACCGCTTTATTTACATTCTGCATGGCTGAAAGATCGATGCTTTATTTACGCTTGCATGGCTGAAAGATTGCCACTATCGCATCTCATGGGCTGAAAGATCGCCAAATACTGCATTTCATAGGCTGAAAGATCGCCAAATTGTCTGAGGGCGTCATTGTTCGGAGACACTAGTGACATAGCCCAAGAATACCATGCCATGGCCTGAGGATCCCTTTAATATTTTGCATATCATTATTCAAAGGCATCATGGTTCGGAGGCATCATTCTCATAGTCCGAGAGCATCATTTCGTGGCTTGCGAATCCTTTATTATGATACGCTTCATGGCCCTGGACGTCAATGTCTGAGGATGTCATCCTAATCATCCAAAGACAACATTCATAGTCCCACGGGAACTTGCATCATGTTTAAATTTCCGCACAATATATGCTTGTATTGATTATTTACAGGTAAATCGGCGAGCAACGACCATCTCGATAGGAGCGATCCCGCTCCAGTTCCCACAGCTTCATCAGACTTTAACCATTCACCCCGTCCTAAATATTGCATCCGCTCTTGAAAGTCTCCAATGGCATACTCCAGCAGCAGATCTTGAACTACATACGACCTGATTCCTATAAAACTAGGGATATGTAGGCAACTCAGAGAGTAGAGCACGACCTAAGTCCTCTTCAAACCATTTCGCCAGGTCAAAATTTGGCTATCATATCTTTACCCGACAACTCTTCAATCCTTCCCGGATAAAGAGGGGCAGCTGTTGATACCCAATTTTTCTTGTAAATGCAAAATACCTTCAAAATAGCCTATATATGCATATATAAGCATATCCCAAGGTTTTATTATTTTTTCTTAATTTTTCAAAGATTTTTTAATCAAATTATTACCCTATTTTATCAAGGGAAAATCTAGTAATTATCCCCAAAATTATTATTTTTGGTGATTCATTTATTTGATTCTCATATTTTTATGCTAAAATATAGCTAACATAATCATTGCATATTTTTATAAATTTATTTGTTATTTTTAAGCAAAATTGCATGTAATTGCAATACTGGCCTCTTTTGTGATTTAATTATATTTATAGCTATAAAATTAACTCCAATATTTTTAATTTAATAATTATGCATTATTAATCAATTTAGTACCTTTAATTTGTTTTCAAAAATTAGTTTACTATTTTTATAAAATAAATGAGGAAAAATGGCTATTTAAATGATAGCCCATTTGCATTTCAATTTTAACCGGATTTGAACCTCTAATTAGACCCAATTCTAAGACCCAATTACCCAGCGCATTACCTAATCTACCAGACCCACAACCCGTTTAAACAACCCGCTCGAAGTCCCCATTCAATCTAGGTCGTTGATCAAAATGATCAACGACCACCTTTTAATCTTTCCTTTTTTAATTTCCCCTTAGCCCCAAACCCTAGTCATATTGCATCCCCGACCGCCTTTGAATCCCCCCTTTCTCTCAATTCTCTCTCGAAGCTTCTCAAACCCTAGCTGCCTCCCTCCACTTTCACCATAACACGACCGTAATACATGGCTTCCAAGGCCATTGAAGTCCTATACGACCTACTGTAACTCCTACATGCCTGGTTACTGTGGTTTCAAGGCCTGGCAAAGAGGAAGCTTGGCCCATACTTTGTTTGATTCGAGTTTTATGGCCGTCTTCGACCTTGCTCTGGCCAGCCATGGTTATTCGAGCCTGATCTCGACTTCTCCGGCCCAGATCAATGACTTTCCAAGCCTTTCTTATCTCCTATGTTCCTTTGAAACCCTAACCCTTCGAGGTTTTATCGATTCTCTTAGATCCGTTGTATATCTGTGTTTTCTCTAAGCTTTTAAACATTTTCTCAAAGTTCTTTCAAAACTATACCTTCAGAGCCTTCATCTTTTTCCGATTTACGGTTTCGTTAAGTTATCCTTTGAGGTTTCTCTGATCTTTAGCATGTTCTACTGTGTTTCTCATGTGTGTCTTTTACTGTGTTCCTTTTAAGTTCCTTCTACTATATTTCTTATGTTTTCCTTCTACTGTATTTCTTATGTTGTTTCTTCTATTATGTTTCTTTATGTGTTTCTTCTACTGCGTTTCGTTATGAGTTTCTTCTATTATGTTTCTTTATGTGTTCTTCTACTATGTTTATTATGATTGTTCTTCTACTAGAAATTATATGTTAAAAGTCTCAGTTTCTTTTTGAGATTTCTAAACTCAGTTCGTTAGTAATTTTTCCTTGATTACTTGTCCTTTCATCTCTACACCCGATTGATGGCAAAACCCTAAAATTTGGGGTTTCATTTGAGTATTGAGACTATATGCTATGTGATTTGATTTTTCTTCATCTTTGAACTTATTTGATTTCAAAATCCTAACTTCTTTGGACCTATTCAAGTTTCTGAAGATTGTTTCATCTACTGCTCAACTGAGTTTCAAAATCTTCGTTTCAACCTTTGTTTCTTTATATGATTTTGATTCCCTGCCAAACTCTTTTAAGGTCTTTCTACTAGACCCTCTGCATGCTATTTTATACTCTCCCTCTTCTTTGTCACTAAGATGACTACCATGTTCCTATAGTTCACCATTTACTGATTTTTGTGATTTCATGACACTTTTTCTTTGTCCTAAATTCAGCCTTGCATGCCTAATACTTATGTACCCTTTATATATGCTGAACTTCCCCTCTAAAATGACTTTTAACTCTTGACAGATTTCAGACCTCCTTTGTGTAAGTCTGGTTGATTTTTTCCTTGTTTACTAATTTCCTTGTTACTTGGTTTGATTCGAAAACCTTCCTTAGATTTTCTGACTTGGTTCCCCCATGAACAAGTAATTTGGAATCCCTAACCCCTTGATTAACTATGTACTGATTGATTTTATTATGTTACTTACCTTATTTGTTTAACCATGTATTTCAAAGATTCTTCCTTTAATTAAACTCCTATGTATTTACCCCTAATTGCCTACTTTGCACAAGATGCTTACTCGATCTCTTTCCTTAAATGATTTCTGTTCATTACCGTTTAAGTTTGAACTCCTTAATTGAAGGAAGTTCTTCTATTGATTGATTTTAATTGGTACATGGGTATTTTGTTGCCTTATTTTCAGCCTGTTTTCACACTATAAATACTTTCTCTTTCATTGACACAAACATACACGAACACTCATAGTTTTCTGAACTTACACTCACATTAAAAAAAAAGCATTCTCTCTTGTTACTTATGTAATGGCCTTTTTTTCAAGTACTGCTACTACTATATTTTGCTTCTTTGAAACTGCTATGTCCTAATTAAGGTTTTTGGCCATCACAACAATATGTTTATTTACCACCTTTACTTGCATGTTTGCCTACTGCTTATATATGGTTCAATGCTTACTTTAGCATACTGTAATTTCCCTTTGCCTATTCTGAATCTATTATGAATCCCAAAACCCCACCTCCTATGTGTTTGAGCTATGGTTTGAGTCTTGGCAGTAATGCAAATTATTGTCCATGACTCAAACTTGATCCCCGGGATCCTAGCCTCTAATATTGTGTGTCTTGGTAGACCTATAGGCATGCCAGCATCCTCCATTTCCAGGAATGCCTTAAGCTTGCCCTAGCCTAATCAATAGGCTCTTTGTGATTCCCCTATTCCCTGAACCCCTTTTGTGTAAGTCTGTTTGAAACAAGCCTTATGCATTTAGATACTATGTCTATAAGGCTTCTGCATTATTTAAACCATGTCTACAAAGTTTAAATTCAGCAACGCATAGAAAGCATGTCAATAGGAATTTCTAATTGAATCTGATTCACCTCACTCAATGTTAGATATAAACCCAGTGATAATGGATACTGTCAGTTGCAGAACTTAAAATCAATTCGTTAAATCCTGCCTCTCTTCGAATAATCCGATTCCCTCACTTAGCAAGTTTAACAAGTATGCATTCAAAATTTTTATTTTAAGCCTTACTATTTTCTGAATTCAGTAGATATCATGCCTATAGGACCCCGTGCTAACACTTAGGCAAGCCATATGGTAATAACTAAACTGAATCTACTCTATTAATTACAACCAGCAGGCAGGCCTGATTCAGGATTCTTATCTGAATTATGTAATAAATCAGTCTGCCTTAACCTTTAAACTCTCTCTCATGTTTGGTATGTTATCATACCTTAATCAATATGTGAAAGTCATGCTAATTATTTGTTTTTCTGTTCAAGGAGGTGTGATTGAGCCTATGTTTGTTTATATGCTTCCCCCTAAATGTGCCATATGTGTTTTTGTATGTCGCTTTAGATTTTTACCTTTTGAAACCTCAAATAAGCCCAATATCCCTCCCCTTTAGGATTAGTAGTCCTAAGTGCCTCCAGGACTGATAGGATTGAGACGGATAATAGCATGCAATAAGTAATCGACACCATTCCGAGCTTTAATACTTTAACAGGGTGGGAATGGTAGATATGGATATGATGAACAAGCGATAATGTTACATGTAGCCCCTCATTGATGAGTGATTACCGGGCATTGTCTGGGGTGATTCATAATTTAATAAACATAGGACCCCTCCTCCCTTTTATTCGTTACTTCTTTTAGCAATTTCAGTTCCTCCTTTTAAAAATGAGCTTTTATAATTGATCTTTCTAACTTTGTTTATTTGTAAACCATTATGTGAAAATCCCCTCTTATTTGAAACTTTATTTGTTTACATAGTATTTGCACCTAAATTCGCAATAATTGTCTGGCCGAAAATCACACTAGTAGATTCTGAAGGGTGCCTAATACCTTCCCCTTAGAATAATTTCAAGACCTTACCCTATCTCTGGTTGTTCAAATCAAAACCCTTTTGGTGTCCTAATGCACCCTAATCATTAGGTGGCGACTATTCAAATGCAAACCTAATTCTCAAAAGGAATGAGTTGTCCTCCCAAATGTCATAAACCCGATTTTCACAGCGAAAAAAAGGTGGCGCGACATACATCCCTGAACCGGAAGGAAACACTAGAACCGATGCTATAATGAAAGCTGTCTTGAGCCTCTTAAAGATCGCCTCACAATTATCGGACCAATGGAATGGAGCACCATTTTGGGTCAATCTAGTCAGAGGTGATGCAATGGATGAAAAACCATACACAAACCGGTGATAATAACCTGCCAACTCCAAGAAACTCCTGATCCCAATCACCACAGTGGAACGAGGCCAACTCTGAACTTCCTCAATCTTCTTGGGATCTACCTTAATACTTTCTCTTTATACAACATGCCCAAAGAATGCCACAGAGTCTAGCCAAAACTCACACTTGGAGAACTTAGAATATACCTTTTGTTCTCGCAATGTTTGAAGCACCACTTTAAAATGCTGCTCATGCTCCCCTAGGCTACGTGGGTAAATCAAGATGTCATCAATGAAGACAATAGCAAAAAAATTAATATAAGGCCTGAACACTCGGTTCGTCAAATCGATAAACACCGCCGGGGTATTAGTCAAGCTGAAGGACAATACTATAAACTCATAATGGCCATATTTAGTACGGAAGGCAGTCTTCGGAACATTTAAGCCCCAAATCTTCAACTGATGGTACCTCGATCTTAATTTGATCTTTGGGAACACCCTAGCACCCTGTAAGTGGTCAAAAAAATCATCAATACACGACATTAGGTACTTGTTCTTGATGTCAACCTTGTTCAACTGGCGGTAATCAATACACATCCGCATAGTCTCATATTTCTTCTTCACAAATAACACTGGTGCACCCCAAGGAGATATGCTTGGCCTGACGAACCCCTTTGCTAACAACTCCTCAAGCTGCTTCTTCAACTCCTTCAACCCTTTCGGAGCCATACGGTACGGTAGGGTATATATAGGTTGGGTACATGGAGCCAAATCAATACAGAATTCGATATCGCAATCTGGTAGCATGCCTGGAAGGTCAAAAGAGAACACATCATAAAATTCCCAGACTACTGGCACTAAATCAATCATCGAAACTCTGCGTTAGTTTCCCGAACATAAGCTAGATAAGCCAAACAACCCTTCTCCACCATATGTCAAGCTATCAAAAATGAGATGACCCGGCTAGCTATACTAATAGAGAAACCCTTCCACTCCAATCTTAGCAACTCCGGCATCGCCAAAGTAACTGTCTTGTCATGACAATCAAGGATGTTGTGATATGGGGATAACCAATCGATGCTCAGGATGACCTCAAAGTCGGTTATGTCAAGTAATAGAAGGTCCGCTCTAGTCTTGTAACCACAAAATATGACCACACAGGACCGATAGATTTGATCCACAATCGTAGAATCGCCTACAAAAGTGGATACATAAATAGGAGTTCCCAAGGACTGACAAGGAATATCCATGAAATGAACAAAATGAGATTATACATATGAATAGGTAGATCTTGGATTAAATAACACCGACGCATCCCTATCGTAAAGAGAAATAATACATGTGATCACGACATCTGAGGCTACTATATCTGGTCTGGCCGGAAAAGCATAGAATCTAGCTGGAGCACGGGTGGGCTGGCCTCCACCTACTGAACAATAGCTTGCTGACCTCCCCCTGCCTGGACTCCACCTCTAGGACGAACCTTACTAGTTTTCCCCTACCTCTGGCTGGTCGGACGACTGGTGCTGCAATCATGGGTTGATGACCCTGTTGTACTACCTTGCCCTAAAGTCTGGGACAGGTTCTTTTCATGTGACCTGGATCTTCACAAATGTAACAACCTCTTGGCACCATAGACTACTGCCCCTAAGCCTGACCCTGATGGCCTGAATACCTACTAGAAGAACCCTGAATGGCTGGTGGGTGATATGAACTCTATGGAATGGCAATGACATAGTTGTTGTAAGAACCATAATGAGCTAGCGAGCGATAAGAACTCTTTGCCATAGCACTAAAATAAGGTCACGCTGGAGCACCCTGAGGAGGTGGTGGTGATAGATATGTGGGCCTACTAGGTTGACCCCTCCCAAATAGAGATTTTCCTAGCTGGGGCTCCTCTAAACTCTCCAGAGAATCGGGTCCTCTTATCCTACTGCATATGGTCTCTACCCCTCTGACAGTAGCTCTCAATCCTCTGAGCAATCTCCACTACTAGATGATAATCAGTACCCATCTTAAACTTCCGGGCCATACTAGCTCGAATACTGGGGTGCAACCCCGCAACAAATCTCTGCACTCTCTTTGTGTTCGTAGGAAGTATCATAAGTGCATGGCGAGACAACTCATACAATCTCATCTCATAATCGGCCACTAACATTTGACCCTACTCGGGCTGCTGAAACTGACAACACAACTTTTCTCTTCTCGAGGGTGGAATGTACCTATCAAAGAAAAGCCATGTAAATTGGTCCCAAGTCATGGAAGGATAACCCACTGGCCTGACGAGAAGATAATATTTCCACTATCTGCGGGCCCTGCCTCCAATTGAAAAGTTGTGAAATCTACCCTATGCGACCCTAATGTTCTCATGTTGTGCAGTTTATCCCTACACCTATCAATAAAGTCTTGGGGATCCTCATGTCGCTCATCTCCGAAGACAGGAGGGTGCTTCTGCAGCTTGCCGGCCGCAGCTAGTCTAGGCTCAAATACAACCGCTACAACTAGCTGGGCTTCGCCTATGGGTAGTGTACCCAAAGTCTGATATACTACTGCTACATGCCTAGGAGCCTGAGCAGTAGGTATATGTTCTCCTCTCCTGCGTGAGAGTGGCTGGGTCTGCTGGAAATAAACCAGCATGGGTCATAGAATCCATGAACCACAGCATACGACCCATGACCTCCTGAAAGCCCGGTGCTTACATGAAATCTACAAGGGCTGGATCTGCTGCGAGCACCTTGCCCTGCTCCTCAATAATAGGATCCTTTACGGATCTGCATATGGTGAACCTACGGTAACTCTAGGATGTCCTCATCCCCTACCTCAGGCCGGTGCCCTCCCCCGCTTATGCCTTAGCCTCTAGCAATAGGTGGAGCAGCTCCTCCCATGTCCAGAACTTTTGTTGCACGCGTTCTCACCATCTATGAGAGAATAAGAGAAAGGAACTTAGTATACCATCAACTACACTGTAACGACCCGACCAGTCATTTTGAGCTCTAGCGCATCGATCAATAGTCTGAGTCCATGAGCAGCTTCATTTCAGGTATTATGACTTAATCGCATGGTCGGAATTTAAATTCAGGAAGATCGGAGTTAAATTTAAATGAAATTCTCATTTGAGAAGCTTAAAGTTGAAAGAATGAACTAGGATTGGATTTTTGAGTAAACGACCTCGGAATTTGGATCTGAAGGTTTCAAAAGTTCGTTTGATGATATCGGACTTGGGCATATGCTCAGTCCGGGTTTTGGATAACTTGGGAGCATTTTAGCGCCTATTGAGGAAGTTAGTATTTTGGAAGAAATTTCTTAAGTTTGGCTTGAAGTGCATTTCAGTGTTATTGTTGTCTGTTTTGAATTTTGAGACTCGGAGTAGCTCCGTATGGTGATTCTGGAGTTGGGAGCGCGATCGGAAGTGAATTCGGAGGTCCGTAGGTCATTTTGAAGTCATTTGGCTTAAGATAGAAATTTGAAGGTTTTTGGAAAGTTTGACCAGAAGTTGGACTTTTTGATATCAGGGTCGGAATCTGATTCCGGAAGTTGGAGTAGATCCGTAATGTCAAATATGACTTGTGTGCAAAATTTGAAGTCAATCAGACGTGATTTGATTGGTTTAAATATCGAAAATAGAAGTTGGAAAGTTCAAAGTTCATAAAGCTCGAATCGGGGTGTAGTTCATGGTTTTAGCATTGTTTGTTATGATTTAAGGCCTCGAGCAAGTCCGTAATGTGTTTTGGGAGTGGTTGGTATGTTTGGTTGGGGTCTCGGGGGCCTCGGGTGGATTCCGGGTGGCTAACGGATCGAATTTGGAGTTTGACGAAAAGCTGGAGCTGCTGCTTCTTGTATTTCCGCTTCTATAGATTTGGGACCGCAGAAGCGGCCCCGAAGAGGAAAAAATTTAATCGCAGAAGCGGTTGGGACCAAAATGGAGAGGACCGTAGATGCGGTCAAGCAGTCGCAAAAGCGGTACCGCACCTGCGGTCGAAGCATCGCAGAAGTGAGAAAGGGGGGCTTGTGAAGGAGCCGCAGAAGCGGCCTTTAGACCGCATAAGCAGAACCGCTGATGCGCTATAGTTTCCGCAGAAGCCAAAAGACCTAGAGGCAGAAAGGTTGATTTAAATCATGGGTTGAGTTCATTTCTCCCATTTCTTCATGGCTTGGGCAATTTTTGGGGAGCTTCAAGAGAGGATTTTTGTCGTCATGGTTAAGGTAAGTTATCCCCACCACTTTTGGGTTAAATACATCAATTATGTATGGATTTAAGCATGAGAATTAGTGTAAAAATTGAGGCTTTTGGTGGAAAACCTAGAAAATTATGATCTTGGATTTTGACCATGATTTTGAATATAGAATTAAGAGAAAATCATATATTTGAGTTCGTGAGTTCATGGGTAAACTTTATCTTCGAGAAATTTCGGATTCCGAGCACGTAGGCCCAAGGGCACTTTTGTCAACTTTTCGTTTGGGGTTAGGAATTGTTATTGTAAAGTATAATTGAGTATGTATTAATGGATTATCGTTGGCTAGTTTTGGAGCATCGCGCGCTGGTGCAAGTCTTCGGAAGAATGTAGAATGTCGGTTGTGGATCTTCGGAGCGAGGTGAATCTCCTTTCTAATCTTGTGAGGGGGAATTTACCCCATAGGTGAAATAATTGATTATGTTCTCCTATATGTGGGGGCTACGTACGCACGAGGTGACGAGAGTCCGTGCGTAGCTACTATTATGCTATTTCCTGAATTGTTAAATAGAGAATTGGCTTATTTGGATAATTATTCCCTGATAAAATTCTAATTTGGCTATCTGAGCATGTATCTTACGTGTACCTGCGTCGCATTGATGATTTGCGAGCAGGGTGATTGTTTATTTTATGTTGACCGCGTCACATGGATGATTTACGAGCGGGGTAATAGATCGCATCAAACTAATAAATGGATTTCTAAAAAGACTTAAGCTTCATTTTCTCAAATTATTAAAGAGAATTGGCCTTTCTTGGATAATTACTCCATGTTGACTTCTTGACTGAGTGTCTGTCTGTGTGTGTTTATTTTTGGAATGGGCCGAACGCCTTGGCAGATTAATAGATGCATCTATAGGCGCGTCGTCGACCCTCGGCAAGTGCACATTTATTTCTGTTGGATCGGGCCGTCGCCTCGGTATGATTTGCGCATGCTTGTATTGCTGCCTGGAATTATTTAAGTTGTTACATGCCTCACTATGGCTCGAGATCATATTGTTAATAATGAAAAGAAATCTTGGAAATTTCCTATGAAGGAATTATGTGTTTGCTTGTTTCCTCTATCTGGATTAACATCATGTCTAAAAATATAAGTCCATTGTTTAATATATATATTAAGGATAAATAACCATTGGACTATTAGAGAGTGTCAGAGTTGACCATCTCGTCTCTACTCCTTCGGGTTTAGGCGGGACACTCACTGAGTACACGTTGATTACGTACTCATACTACACTTCTGTGCATTTTTGTTACACATGTATATACACCTCTAGCAGCCTACTGGGCGTAGCAGCATAGATGACTCTGGGACTAGGTGAGCTGCATTGTTCGAGATGACCCACAGCTAGTATAGTTCACTTCAGCATTTTTATTTATTCCATGTCCACTGTATTTCGGACAGAGGTTGTATTTTATTCTTTCCTTATCGATAGTTGCTCGTTCACTTGTGACACCGTGTTGTGGGGATGTATTTGGAAACCTTAAAAGTTGTCTAAATATTTTATTCATTTATTCGGAAGAAATTACCGAGTCATATTTAAATCGTATAAAAGAAATGTTTTTCAAAATTGTTATAACGAGAATTTAATTAAGTATTTGATTTAGCTGGCCTGACGGTGGTGTCCGGTGCCACCACGACCCTTAGTGGATTTTGGGTCGTGACATGCATGATAGGAGATGAATAAAGAGTAGTTTCCTAACCCCCTATAGCCTATCAAAGATAAGTACAAACGTCTTCGTACCAATCCACCTGACTCTATCAGGTGTGCCCATAACTTGTAAGACCTACGTGAACCTAGTGCCTTGATACAATGTTGTCACGACCCAATTCCATTTTAGGCGGTGATGGCGCCCAACACCGTTGTTAGGAAAGCCAACACTGATCAAACTTGTGGTTTCCTGTTTAAATAAATTACTAAATGGATAGCATGTCCTCACTTGTTAAAAATATTTAGAGTTTTGCAAACGTAACATAATTAAATGGAAGCGAGTGAATACAAATCAAAATCATGTAAACAAATCCAAAATCATAAGTCTACCAGTGTGTGTGCCAAGGCCTGGTGTCACAAGTATGTGAGGATTTTAGTAGAATATACAAAAGAATATAATCTACTTTCTGAAAGGAAATAGATAGAAAAGTATAACATAAAGAAGAGTCCAGCTGTTGCAGAATGACTCAGAAGGCCGCTCACCACGAAGTCTCGAAATGGGGATCAAATTTGCATGCTGGACTGGTAACCTGATTCACCTACCTCAAATCCTATACAATTAAGTACATACGTGTAGCGTGAGTACATAAAAATATATGCCCAGTAAGTATCTAGACTAACCTCGAAGAAGTAGTGACGAGGGTTCGACTCCGACACTTACTAAAGACCAACAATATAATAATATAGAATTCTAATTAAGCACGATATAAAGAGATAAGAATAAAATTCCGAACAAGAAATAACAGAACAATTCTTTCATCATATTTAAGAACCCAAAACACTTCCTTCATTTAAAACTATGATCTCTCAAACAATGAATTTATACAAGTTATAAAAAGGACTTCAAGTTCTATTATCACACACGAATTCCACCGAGGACGTTCTGCCCAATCCAACATAAATGTAAATTGTACATTGCTGAGGGTCGAACGACCCGAACCATAGATGCTTCTAATTACCCGCTTGCGAATCATACATGTGACGCGGTCAAATGTAAATTTATCAATAAATGATAATCCTTTATTGATTCTTTTCAAAATAATTACAATTCAGCTTGAAGCTTTTAAATCCTTGGAAATCCTCAACTTAATTCCATTTGTTACAATTAACAAATATAATCAAATAACAGTGTCCACAAAGCATGGTGTAAACCTAAAACTACCCAAACATAAACAGGAATAGTAGCTATGGATGGACTCTCGTCACTTCATGCGTACATAGCCCCCAAAAATAAACACATATCAATTAAGTTCACCTATGGGGAAATTCCCCTCTTACAAGGTTAGAAAAGAGATTTACCTCATCTCAAGGCCTACTTTCCGGTCTAAGGTTATTCATAAACCCTTAATTTGGTGCCGAACAATCCAAAACTATTCAAATAGTGTAAAAACTAATAGATATTGGTTTAAAAGTTCATATCCCAACTATTAAAGTAATTTCCCAACTATAAATGCAAGATTCTGAAAATTCATTCGCGGGCCCATGATAACTAGGGATTCTAGTCTATTTTATACTCCTTTTTGCTTGAGTTTTACATCAAAAGTGTGTACAAGTATTCCCAAAAGCTAACTTGTTGTGCTTGTTTGCAGTTTTTGGTCAAGAAGAGATAAGGATGTCATAACCAGCTCAAAAAGGTGTGAAACCTGTAGAAGTTCAAAACCAAGTCAAAGCAGCACTACTGCGGAAGACCCACCGCGACCGTGGTCTGTGGTGGCAAGATTCAAAGAGATGTATTTTCTGGGATTAAAAGTTACCGCTGTCCGCGGTGATTTTATGCGACCGCGATACCTCTACCGCGACAGAGGTCCTTTTTCCGCAGTCCACAGAGAAGAGATTCAGACAGTCAAAGTTGAAGCTAAAACTAGAATACTGCGGTCAGCAGTTGATTTTACGCGGCCGCGGTAGCCTCACCACTGCAACGGTCCATTTTCACTGTCGGCGGTACCTCCATCAGGGGCATTTTTGTTCGAAAAATTTAGCTGTGTATAAATACTACTTTTTCAGATTTTTAGGTCATCTTACCTGTAGTTGAGCATGTGAATGCCGTATTTTACCTATTTTGAGTAATGGTGTAGCTTGTTTAGCAATTAATCTTAGAATCTTATCTTCTATTTACATTTTATGGGTTATTCTTCATCTCAATCTATGATTTCTTCTTCAGTTATGAGTAGTTAAATCAATCATCTAGGGTTGTGGCTCAACCCTAGTGTGGGTATTTAATGAGTCTTCTATTTTAGGGCTTTAATGTTTATGGGTGAATGATATTTGGCGTGTATTGTGCTTTTAATGTTGAATTGGTAGTTCCAAACACTCATTTATGCCTTTTTGACTTAGGCTCTTCTTGATAAAGAGAGTCCAAGTTTAGGAAATTTAGGCCAATAAAGAATTGGGGTGTATTCTATCTCATTCAAGATATTGATAGCCCCAATTAAAGGTTAAACTTAGGGATAATAATACTCGACTTGAGCCAACTTTGCTTGCACAAGTTTAAACACCCAGTTGGACTTGAGAAAGTCAATTAGGGCAAAGTTACTCAAACTGCCGAGAGGTATTTTTAAAAAAAATCCACTAGGCATTGTGCCTGTTGATACCCAATTTTTTTCCTATGTATTTTTATACTCAAAATACTTTCAAAATAGCATGTGTATTCATATATAAGCATTTGGTATTTTTCCTTAATTTTTAAGATTTTAAAATTAATTTATTGTCTATTTCTAGTATTACGAAATCCAATAATTATTCCCAAAATTATAATTTTGGTGAATAATTTATTTTTATTCCCATATTTACACCAAAATATAGTTAAGGTAATTTTTGTACATTTTTTTTACAACTTATTTAGTATTTTAAAAGATAAATAGCATGTAATTGCAATTTTAGCCTATTTTAAGAATTAATGGCATTTTATAATTATGAAATTGGTCCCTATATTTTTAAATTAATATCTGTACATTATTAGCTGGTTTAGTACTTTTAATTTGTTTTTAGAATCTTGTTTTTACTAATTTATAAAATAAAAGGGACAAAACTGGCCTCATTTCATTTCAATTGCAGCCCATTTGGTATTTCAATTATAGCCTAAACTAACCCCCTAATTGATACAATTTCAAACCCAATTTCAAACCAGCCCAATTCCCTTAACCAATTTAAAACCACCCGACCTAAACCCCTTTTAAATCTAGGTCGTTGATCAATCTGATCAACGACCACAATTTACCCTTCCATAATTAAACCCAAATGACCTACCTTAATCTCTCATTCCCCATCTCTCAGCCGCCTCTGAATACCTTCTCCCTCTCAAACTCTCTCGAATGTTCTTGAAACATTAATTGCCTTCTACCATTTTCAACCACCAACTCACCGGAATCCGTGGCCTCTCAGGCCATGGATAACCTATATTCACCTCCTATTACTCCTATGTGCCTGATACTTGAAGATTCGAGGCTAGAACCTCGAAGGTCTTCGCTTAGACCTTCGCCGACTCGAGGTTTCCGGCCATCTCCGGCCTTGCTCCGGCTTATCCTAGCCTTCTGAGTCTGATTCTGACCTTCTCCGACTCCGATCGGTGACTTTTCCAAGCTTTTCTCATTATAGGGTTCCTCTGAAACCCTAACCTTTCGAGGTTTTCTTCGGTTCTTTTTAGATCCGTTATGTATTTGTGCTCTACTTGAGTTTTCAAATGATTTCCCTAATTTTTCTTTTGAAAATTACTTCCAAAACCCTTTTTCCGATTTAGGGTTTTTGGAAAGTGTTTAAGTGTTTTATGATTTTTCTTCTTTATTGTTCGTATTGTTTCTCTTACTGTGTTTCCTATATCATGTTCTCACTTTCTTTCTACTGTGTTCTTGTACTTTTTCTTTTACCATGTTCTTGTATATTCTTCTACTGTGTTTTCTATGCTATGTTCTCGCATGCTTTTTCACTATGTTCTGCTATTTTCTTCCACTATGATCTGATGTGTTTCTCCTACTGTATCCTTCTACCATGTTCTTAAGTGTTCTTACTCTTTTACCTTGTTTAAAGTTTTCTTCTAAAAGACCTGCTTAAGTGTGTGTTTCTTCTACTATCAGTTGTTCTCTCATTATGCTTTGAATTAGCCTTTTCACTCTGTTTGCTTTGATCTTTTTACTTGTTTTCATGTTTTCTCATGAGTTTCTGAAAAGAAATCTCTGAGCCTATTTCTCCTCATCTTTGTATTTGACTTGAGTCAAAAACCCTAGAATTTGGGGGGTTTCGTCCGAGTTTGGTTATATGATCAAACTAGGACTTATTTCTAAGTGTGAAGTTTTTCTCGTTTGCACACAACTCTGATTCTCCTACACTAGACTCTTCTATTGAATAGCATGAAAAATTTCTTCATGTTTAATGTGTCTGTATGCTTTTTATATATGATAATTCTTTCTTCAAAGAGGTTTTTCAAACTAGTGATTGATTCAGAATTCCTTTTTAATAATTCTAATTGGTTATTACTGATTTTCCTTAAATTAAAACCTTTTCCACTTTTCTGACTTGGTTCATTCATACCAAATCTTTGATTTTTGATTTCCTGGCTGTTAGTTGATTCCCTTGCCTTATTTACACAAACCGTGTACTTTTAGAAACCCTATCCTTAAGTAACCTTTATGTATTTGCCTTCAATTGCATGCTTTGCACAAAGGGTTTGATTAATTTCTTTCCTTAATTATTTATATACATGTTTGAATTTGAATCCCTTAATTAAAGGGAGTCTTATGTAATTGATTGATAATCAAACTTCAATTATTTTCTTACCTTATTTCTCATGACTTTCACACTATAAATACACGACCTTTTTTTCATAAGACACACTATTGAACTCACTTAAAACTACACAATTTCACAATCTCTTCTGAACTCTCACTTAAGAGTATTCTATCTTCTTGTCTGCACTTTGGCTTCTATAAGACTACTGCTTTCTCTTTATTTGTCTCTTTGAAACTGGTATGTCCTAACTTAATTTTCAGCATCATCCCAATGTGTTTACTTACAGTCCTTATATCTATGTCCGTTTTTGTAAAGTTTAACATCTAACTTAATATGCCTATATGCTACTGCTTGCTTCTCTTTCTTGCGAACACTTGCTCCCTATCCCATTACCCCTATGTGTTTGTGAGTGGGGACTTAGGGCATGGCAACAAGAATTGCTTTCCATGAACTGAGTTTAGGCCCCTAACCTCTAAGTAGGCTGGAGGGTGTGCCAGTATGTCGCATTGCTTGGTATGCCCCTTTGCTTGCTCTTTCCTTGTATCCTACTTCTATTATGAATCCCATACCCCATTCCCCTATGTGTGCTGAGTTTAAGTTCATGGCCTTTCAACATCCAAGTTGCTGCCCAGGGCTGAACCTGACCTTCAATAGGTCTTAACTCCCCAATTTAAAGCTGACAAGCTGGTCAGGGGTGTGCCAGCATCCCAATTGTTGGGCACGACCACCAACCTGCCATAACATTCCCTAATTTCCCCTTTATTGCACTTACACTTACTCCTAGACTAAGTTCTGCCCCCTCCTATGAGCCTTGCCTTGGGACCTTGAGTTCCTTTTGAACTTCGACATTTGAGGGCTGGCCCTTCCACACTGCACTATAATTCTGTAATGACATTTGGGGTGTAAGCATTGCCTGGAGTTCATGAAGCTCCTTGGAACTTTGACACTCCCCAAATAAGAGAAAGGCTTTGGAAATCTGACATTTGGAAGTTGTTTTATTTCATGTATTAGACTTGGAGTCTGAATTAGGCTCTCCTTGGTTGGAATTTTAATTTCTGATGTAATTTATTTTTTCTGGATTCATTTAAGTTGTAATAATTTGTAATAACTATAGGGTGTATAGTGAAAAATGGGGAGGGTCTCTCATGTTATGCATGAGGGGTAGATATCATGCTTTAGGTTTTATTTCTGCAATCACATCATCTTCGTTTATGTATCTTCATATAGATATCCTGCTCATAGGTTATTTCATTATACATTTTGAAATCCTGCCTATAAGTTATTTCATTACACATTTATAAATCATGTCTATATGTTTATTCACATCTGCATATACAAATCATGTCTATAACTTTATTCACATCCGCATATAGAAATCATGTCTATAAGTATATTCATCTACATATAGAGACCATGACTATATGGTTTTTTTTGCACTTTTGCATATCATATATCACTAGGCAAACAATTTATAGGCTCAAATAACAAAATGCACTCTAGATACCATGTCTATAAGACTCATTCACTTTTTATAAACATTTTAAAAGCAATCACGCTTAGAAAGCATGTCTGTAGGAATAACTAACTGAATCTAAATTGGCTATCTCGCTTACAAGCCTAAAACCAGTAATAATGTTGTTTGAAATCTGCATAACGTTTGTTTGTTTCTAAAATCAATAATCCTTCTTTAAAATCAATATGCCTTCTGCATTTGTAATATATCATGATTACATGCCTCATCTAGGCAAGCCTGTAGGTAATTAATCAACTATACCAGTCTTTAATAATTACAACCAGTAGGCAGTTCTAATTCGGACTTCTTATCTAAAAATATGTGATATATCAGCCACCTTTCCTACGTTATGTTTAATTAAAGATCTAACCAGTATTTGAAGTCATGCTATGTATTTGCCTTTAAGTGAGGAGGCCTGTTTGAGCCTTAACTGCTGTTTGCTTCTCCCCTATTTGATTATATGTATTGTTTGTCGCCTAGACTTTTATCCTTTCTTAAACTTCTGAAAAGCCCCAACTCCCTTCCTTTTAGGACTAGCAGTCCAAAATGCCTCCCAGATTGATATGATCGGGGCCGGTACTAGCATGCAATAAGTAATGAAACCATTCTGCATTTAATACCTTAACGGGGTGGGAAAGGGTAGATATGGATATGATGACCAGTGCGCTAATACGAAGTGTAGCCCCTCTTTGAGGAGTGATTACCAGGTATTGCATTGATGTGATCCATATTTTAAATAAACCTAGGACCACATTCCCTTTTACTTGTTTATGTTTGTTCAAATTATTTTCTTAAATTTCTTCTTTCTTCATTTTCTTCAAACTCTCAATTCACTTGCAACCTTATGTGAAAACCCCTTCTATTTGAGACCTTTATTTGCTTATTTGTTACTTAAAGTCCCAATTATAACATGATCGGGAACCACAATAGTGGATCTTGAGGGGTGCCTAACACCTTCCCCTAGAGATAATTTCTAGCCCTTACCCAAACTCTGGTTCTTCAAACTCAAACCCTTTATAGTGTCCTAATGCACTTAATCATTAGGTGGCAACTCTTCAAACTCCAAAACCCAATTCCCAAAAGGGAAAAGAGTTGTCTTCCCAAAAGTTGTAAACCCAATTTCTCCTTTAAAGAAAAAGGGGCATCGACAGTGCCTAGGGTTGATTTTCATATATACAAAAAAATAAAGTACAACACTGGAAGGGGACATAAACTTGACCTCCAAAAAAGAGATGATTGTGCATTTGGCCATTCATGAATGTTGTCCAGATGCACCCTATTGACAGTGAAAGTTAGACCTATAATGATGAGCTAATTGTTTATCCAAACATGATAAACAATTCGGTATACAAAATCAGAGAAAAGAAAACCTAGGTCAACTATAAAAGTGAAGTAACCTAACTTTTCTAAGCTAAACAGATGGAAAAATGACTTCCATATGCAACATGTTCTATGACCAAATGTATCACATAATATCCCTATGGAGTGTGATAAAAATTGTGTGATAATGAGGGAAACTGTGTTCAACTTTGCTTTTACATTGATAGCAAGGTTGGAAATAGTCGATTGAAGCCTTGTAATGATGCTGACAAAAGAGGGTGAGTAGTAACCATTTTCAAATTCCTTAGAATCTTTAGAAGGTGCTGCACTTTGATGTCTTGATGTCCTAGTGTAAATTGTGATCCTAGGATGGTGAAAAGAGATGTGGAAACTGGGCATAAAGGCTAGATGTTGGCATTTGTGAGTGCCCTGCATCAAAACTGTATGGATGATAGGTTGTTAGGCCTATTTTGTGGCAGTTGTTATGATGAAGAAGAGCTGGAGGTGACCATGTTTTCTGATGGTGTTCCTGACTTGTTTCTGATTATTCCATTGTTGACTTTTCATGGTTCTGTGATGCTTGTGACCATTTTGTCTTTTTTTATGAGGATCATGTGTGAAACAAACAGATTTCATGGGGTAGGTTCTAAAGAAATGACACAATTGCAGGAGGTTGAGTATCTGGGACGCTAATACCACTCCTTGCAATTACATCATTACTTTTGACCTATTCCGCATACCTACAAAATGAGACAAACATGTCCTACTAGGTTCTTATGTATACTGGCAGCATTGGTGAAATTGGAAGAGTGGGTATCAATGCTTCTTGGTTGAAAAGGGGGGATGGGTACTGTGTATTATAGAGTGGGGAGACACCATCTTTGGGAAGTAAAGTTCAATGTCTTGTTTGTGGTAGGAAGTGTTGCTTATGGTGTTTTATGGGGTTTGATTGACTGTGAGTATGCAGAAAAATGTTGGGTGGTGTTTTGGATTTGTGGGGTTATTATCAGGTAGTTACAAATAAAGGGGCTGCAATGGTGAGAAGTGTGAAGATGCCTAGTTCTTACAGCCCTAGTTTCTAGACTACTTACTGGGATGTGGACAAATTCAAAGTGTAGGAGAATGCTGATGTCTTTCCAACCTGTGGTATGGCTTGGTAGTGGATAGACAGAAGAGATGGAAGAGGAATTAGATAGCATAGATTGTCTCCTTGGGGTGCTGATGATGGTGACTTCAGCATCAATGATTAATAACTCATTCAATTGAGAAAATTCCATAAGAAAGAGCACCATAGGTGCTGATACCACCCTCTGGATGTATCTCAACTTGTTGATTACATAACATTGGGTAGAACCTACAAAAAAGAGAGTTGAGTTAGAGAAAAAATGGACACAACTGCCCAGTTTTTGGGTGCTGGCATCACAATGGGATTCATGAGTGATTGTACTCTGGTTTATTTGTTTTCTGGTGTTGGTTAGGATTGGTATATTAGTGGTTGGGTGATATTCAAAGGTGATGGGTTGATGTATGAAGAGGTCCAGTAAAAGCTTGGCTGTAAGGTGAGCTATAGGGGGTCTGCTGTTGTTTTGTGTAACTGATAAACAGAGTTGTGTGAGGTGTTGGATGTGAATCTATGTTGGGGGTGTTTCTATGAGATAGGGGGGTAAGGATTAAGGTTTTGGTATTTATTGGTTGGTTGTCTAGGTAGTAGTTGCTGTGAAATGGTATGGGTGGGTACTATTTTTGGTAAGAAGTGCTATCCTGAGAACTGCCTATAGTATGTCCTTTGATTTATTTCTTGCTATGGTCTACTTTAGTTCTTTGTTTCATGCCCAGGAGAATGAGCTCTAGAGCCAATACCACACCCTGGAAATAGAGCAAAGAGTTAGGTGTTTCATAGAAGAGGAGCACGTGCAAAATAGTAAACAATACCCATTTATGATGCTCTTGATCGACCATAAACAGAAAGGTTAGCATTGAGCATATTTTGTGGGATGGTGACTTTGGTGGTATTTTTGTGCCTGAAAGCAGGTGTGCCCTGTTGATAAAGGTAAATCTGACCCCTTATGTTTGGGGGTAGATCCAGCTCGAAATTATAGTGAGTTAGTGAGGTGAGAGTATGGCTTAGCTTGGATGGAGAATCAGTAGGGCAATTAGCTTCTCTGAACACATGGGAAAAGATAACATGTTCGCTTTGTTGGCACAAGGTATTGATCTTCTGGAGTTGCATATTTATGGATGGGGTTGAAGAATGTTGGTTAACCACTTAATGTGTAGTTTGGAATCAGCTTCTAGATAGATTTTAGAGAACCCTTGTTCAATGCACCAACTGATGCCAATGAGAGCAACTTCACTTTCAACCCAATTATTAGTGCCTTCTCCAAGTGGGCTTGCAATTGCATGAATGAAGTGATCTTGACGGTTTCCGATGATAACCTCTGCTCCTATTTTTCCTGGGTTACTCAGTGCACCACCATCTGAGTTAACCTTGATAAAGCCATTATTAGGTTTGTTCCAACAAACTTGGGATGAAATAGTTTGATGTTGAGACTTTCAATGAAGGGATAAAGATCCCCCCACTTGAGAGGCCAGTTGACATCAGGAAAGTTGTCTCTTAGGAGCAGGTTAATGTCTGAGTTGATTGAATAGAGAACCCTAGTTAAGGATGAAGGTTTAGCCCCATACTTAGCATTGCATATGTTTTTCTATAGGTTCCAACAAATAATGGTAGGAGTGGTGTCCAAGATGAGCTTTTGAACCCCATTGTGACTCTTTTTAAGCCACCATTTCATCAAGAGCATTCTAAGGGATAGGTTCTCAGTATGGACACCTATATGACCTCCATACTTACTCCAAATGATTTTTGTGAAGTTGCCAGAACAGAATAGGTGATCTACTATTTCATGAGCATGTGTGGAGAAACATATGCACCTTGAAACAGTGGGACTACTGAATGGGAGCACTCTATCATCAGTAGGTCATTTGTTTCTTAGGGCTCTCCATAAGCAAAAGGACCATTTGAATGGGATCTTTGTGTGTCTTGTCATCTTGTTTGTGAAGTTGACTAATTTGTTATTTCTTATGAGGTCCCGGGCAGTAGCACATGTGAATTTACCATTCACAGAAGGGTTCCAGATAGGATTGTCAGGTAGATCTGGATTAAAGTGGATTTCTATCTGCATGATCTCATGAATCTTATGAGTTGGGGCTATCTTTGAAGATCCCAATGCCCCTTATTCCAAATATGAGAGATTGAGCTTCTGCTTGGTTTTCCTCCTCCTATTTTGTTATTGGCTAAAGGGCCTGATCCTAACCAATTATCCCACCAGAAGCTATAGTTTTCGCTGTGTAGTCTCTATTGAATTATAGTTCCAGCCTCCTTTTTGTTGAGACAGCCTTTTCCAAGATTGTGATTTGCTAGCGTTCTATTTCTTGGATACTGGATTAGATCTCTGACGGTATTTAGCTTTCAGAAAGGAACTCCATAGTGGATCCACAGTTCTGAAGTTCCACCACTGTTTGAATTCTATGGCCCTGTGTGTATCTTTAATGGTATCGAATCTAACTCCACCTTCGTTGAGGATAGGAAAGTTTTGACCAGGATGCCCAATGGTGTTTGAGTTTATCTTTGTCCATTCCCCAAAAGAAGTTTGCAGTCAATCTCTCAATCTGCTTCAAGACTATATTAGGAGGGGACACAACTGAGAGCAAGTGAATTAGTAAGTCTTGTAGGACATGCTTGATCAAAGTTGCCCTACCCCCATAGGATAACATCTTACCTATCCAACATTTAATTCTTCCCACTATCTTAGAGATTAGCCCATTAAAATGAATGATCCTGCTCCTTCTAGTGTACAGTGGGAACCCGAGGTATGTGAGAGGTGAATCTTTTCTGGTGAAACCTGTTACAACATGGATTCTTCTAATGGTAGCTTGGAGGGCTGATGGTGCAGTAATGAAGTGGCTTTTCTGTCTGTTAATGAGTTGCCCTGAGGTGTTCTCATAATTGGTAAGGACCACATGATCTTTTTGTGAGACGATCTTTTTCCAGAGGTAAATATGATAATATCATCTACAAAACTCGAATCATTGATCTGTGTCCCTCTCTTTTCCATATAAAAACCATTGAAAAATTGATCATGATTCAAATTGTTAAGAATTCTAGAAAGGAGCTATGCACCTATGATGAATAGAGAAAGTGCAAGAGGATCCCCCTGTTTGAGACCCCTTGAAGGTTTGAAGAAGCCACATCTTGTACCATTAACAACTAAAGAGTACCAGTTGTTAGACATTGTCCTCTATATCATGTCAATGATCATTTCATTGAATCCTATTCGTCTGAGCATTATGCATATGAAACTCCGGGAAACTCTGTAATAAGATTTTGCCATGTCAAGCTTGATGACTACATTGGAACCCACATTTGGCTTTTTAATACCCTGAAATATTTCCTGAGCTAGCATGATATTTTTCGAGATGTTTCTGCCTTTGACAAAACCTGACTGATTTGATGAAATGATCCTGGGAAGAATAGGACCAAGCCTAGTACCAATGACCTTGGAGATAATCTTGTGGACAAAGTTCCTAAGACTAATTGGTCTAAATTCCATAAGACTATTAGGGAATTCCACTTTTGGCTGAAGAACTAGGCATGCACTAGACATAAACCTTGGCATAAGACAACCTCTGAATAAAGACAGAACAACATTGAGCAAGTCTTCTTTGATCACTTCCTAGCATGATTGGTAAAATTTTCCATTCAGACAATCTGGACCTGCTGCACTTGTTGGATTCATAGAAAAGACAATCTCTTTTATTTCTGCAATCGATGGATCTTTTATGAGGGCATCATTGTCGTCATTTGTGATCATGGTTGGAATGATGGATAGGAGATCTTCTCTAGTTACTGAGCCCTAATTTGAGAAGAGGTTATGGAAATACTCACAAGCAACCTCTCTAATTTTTTAATCTCCCTGGATCCAGTCTTTTTCCTCATTCTTGATTTTTTGGATGAACAATTTCCTTCTTCTTCCCCCGATTCAACTATGAAAATACCCAGAGTTTGCATCACCCTCCTTGAACCATTGAAGCTCAGATTTTTGCTTCAAAACATCCTGTTCAATCTTCATGTATCTTACATATTGTGCCTTCAGTTCATTAAGGGTTGTTTTGTTAGGATCTGTATTAGTTTGAGCTAGATGACTTCTGCATTTTTGACTCTTTGTTAAAATTCCTTGGCTTTCAGAAAGATATCTCCATATTCACGTCTAGACTACTGGCTCAGTGAGTAACTTACTGCTTTCAGCTTCTGATAGAACACCCACATGGGAGATCCTTGCACTTCCCTGTTCTATACTTCTGAGACCAAATGAAGGAATCCTATATTTTCTACACAGCAATTGAGGAATTTGAAATATTTTTTGCCATTGTCTTTCCTGGTGTTAAGCTCCAAGAGAAGAGGATTATGGTGAGACCTTGTAGAGGCTAGATGGAAAATTGTAGCAGTAGGAAATATTTGTAACCATAGATCATTTGCAAGGCCTCTGTCAAGTCTCTTCCATACTATAGAGCATGGCCCTCTTCCGTTGGACCATGTGTATTTGGGACCATAGAAAACAAGGTCCACAAGGCCACAATCTTCAATCATACTTAGAAACTCAATACTTTTGGACATTTGGTATGGAATTCCACCAATATTTTCTTCTACTGAAGCAATGACATTGAAGTCACATATGACACACCATGGCACGTTGCATCTGGAAGATTTGTGTCTTAAAACTTCCCATAGGGGTCTCCTAAGCACAATTTGGCATTTACAATAGATGATTGTCAGATGGAACATTTTTCCATTTTCAGCATGAATTATTTCCAGTGACAGTTGTTGCTCGTCATGATCTAGGATCTTAAAAGTGAATTATTTATCCCAGAACACCCAGAATTTATCATTGATGTTGGAAGCAGATTGATGCATGGAGAGTTGGAATTTGAAGGAGTTGACGTGAGAGTTGTCTAAGAAAGGTTCTAGGACAACTATGAAGGAGAGTTGATGGATTTGTTTCAGGGTTTTGAGCCTTTCAATATCTCCGGAGGACCTGATACCTCTTGTATTCCAAATGATTGTTCTAATCATTGAGAAGGGTGTTTAAATTTTTATTTTGGTGGGACACTGCTGCTTCTAGCAACTTTACTCCTGGTTAGTCTTGGTGAGGGACCTGAAGGAGCACCATTTTCTTGATTTGATTTTCCATTTATTGCAGCAATCAATAGTTTACAGTGTTGTTCCTCTTCGTAATCATCATCTCCAGGATCAATGTCAACATCTTGTTCCCCGCTCATTTCATTCTCAGATGCAATTGGTCTATATTCATCTTGTTGAAGAATGTATCTGCTGATAGGATGTGCTTCCAGGGGGTATCTAATGAATGCAAATGATGGTTAATTCTGGAAGTACTTGAAGAGGCATACGTGATTGGTTCTTTATTGGTTAACAGAGATTGTGACAGGGAAGGGTTGACTATTCTATAAGTAAGAATCTCCTCTATTGCATTCGAATTAGGCCTGACACATTTTGGAGTTGCAGGGCTCAAAAGAAGGGTATCATCAGGTGGTTCATTGATACTGATTCCTGTATTTTGTTTCGTCATTACTTTCCTTCTCTTTTGGCTAAGTTTATTTTTTGGTTTAGGAGCTTGGATATTGAAATCTGCGGTTGCATGAGCTTTTCCTTTCAATAGTCTTCTAACTTGACTTAATAATTCCTGATTTGGTATTTCCTCTTTAGAGTTGATGATTTCATAATGATTCCCTTCGTCTGAAGGTTGATGGGAATGCTGAGTTTCAGTTATGAGCACAGTGGTAACAGGAAGTATACAGTCCAACTATATCACGATCCCAACTATAACATTATTGCCCTAAGTTTTAGATCTCGTTAGATACTCACCTAGGAGTAAGTCACTTCTCTAGTGCCTTTTTCCCATTTAGAAAACCCTACAAAAATATCTACTTCGCTTAATTTTGTGCATCATTAGTATTAAATTAGAACTAACAAACAAACAAGAATGATTGGAAGTGTAATGAAGAACACTACACATTGCTAGGTTAGATAGGAATCCAAATCCAAAACTTATATTAGCTCCCTATGGATTCAATCCCGATCTTCTCGGGTAAAAGCTACATCGACCACTCTTGCCACTCTATAGTGGTGTAGGATTGGCTCCGATCACTTTTTGGCGCCGTTGTCAGGGAGCTAAACAGTTTTGGCTATCTATCTAACTAGTTTTGTGTCTTGTTTTTCTTTACTTCTATTTGACTAACGTGTGTGAATCATCAGTTCAAGTACAAAATGGCAAACAATGATCCTCTTGGTAATGTTCCACCAGGGGAGGAGGTTGAATATAAAACCTCAAGGTCAAAGAAGAGGCCGCCAGGCCAATGATAACATTCCAGACCCTCCACCGCCTCCTCTAAGAGTCGCTCCTCGGGTGCTTCCAAATGAGGGCTACACAAGTGTAATTGTCCCACCCTAGATCCGGACTGGCAATTTTCAAATCACAAATGTGATGTTGACTTTATTGGACCAGCGAGGGTACTTCGCAGGCGCTCCCCATCAGAATGCATATAAACATCTTAAAGGCTTCGTGGATACATGTTGGGGATGAAAGTAGATGAATGTGTCAGAGGATGCTCAAAGATTGAGATTGTTCCCTTTCTCACTTTAAGGGAAAGCTTTGGACTGGCTCGAAAGACTTCCCAACTATTTCATCCATACTTGGGATGGGTTGGCAGACAAGTTTATAGCAAAAGTTTTTCTTGTTGGGGCATATGGAGACCTTGAGAGATGAGATTTTGGCCTTTAAATAGGAACATAATGTACCACTTCATGAAATCTGGGAAAGGTATCTGACAATGGTGAAAGAATATCCGAACAATGACATGACCAAAGCAATGATCCAGCAGACATTCTATCGTGGCATTAACACGACCAATCAGTGTGTGGTGAACCAATTAGCAGGGGGGATTTTATGAACACACCTTATGTTGAGGCATCTGAGATTTTAGATAAGATGGTAGACACTTCCTCAGCTTGGCAAAGTCGAGAGAATGTGCCACAAGGTGATCCCATAGTTATTCACTTGTACAAAGAGCCCCGCGACCATGGTCAGGCAATAGAAGATTTAACTATAACAATGAACTAGATAGCACATGCTTAATTGTAGCAAGTTCAAGCACCACGATAAGTAAATGCTATGGAAGGTGTCAACATGTTGGTCAACAAGACGCGACAAAGAGATCAATGATGTCAAGGTAGCAAAGATCAATATGAGCATGGTAATGGTGGTTTCAACCAAGATGATGGATATGATGAGCAAAGTGAAGAGGTGCAGTACGTGAACAATTATCAAGGAAAAGGGGCAATGGTCCTAACCAACAACAACAATAGTGATCCCAAGGAAATTGGGGGAATCAAAACCAACTGTAAGGTCCCGTAAATAATTTTTGGTCTCAAAAGATAGTAACCTGTGGTGTCGGTTGCGAATATATCGGTTGCAAAAGAGTCAATTTTCCAGAAAATTGTCATTTATGTGGTCTAGAATGCGGTCGCAGATCAGCTATGCGGACCGCATTCCTACCATAGATTGAAGCAGAGAGTTGGTCTAAGTTGATGTCAAAAATGCGGTCCATTATGCGACCGCATAATCAATATGCGGACCGCATTCTTGCCGCAGAGTGAAGCAGAGAGATGGCCTAAGTTGATGTCAAAAATGCGGTCCATTATGCGACCGCATAATCAATATGCGGACCGCATTCTTGCCGCAGAGTGAAGCAGAGAGATGGCCTAAGTTGATGTCAAAAATGCGGTCCATTATGCGACCGCATAATCAATATGCGGACCGCATTCTTGCCGCAGAGTGAAGCAGAGAGTTGGTCTAAGTTGATGTCAAAAATGCGGTCCATTATGCGACCGCATAATTAGTATGCGGACCGCATTTACACCGCATACCCAGGCAGAGATGTCCAGTGATTTGGGGTCAATTATGCGGTCCAATATGCGGACCGCATTTCAATTATGCGGTCGCATAGTGCGACCGCAGATCTTACCCAGACTTCCATTTTATAAAATTTAAAACCCGACCCCCTTTCTAATATAACACCCCAACCCCTCATTTTTTACATATTTTCTGAACAAAATAAGTGAGAGGGAGGAGGGGTTCTTGAGAGAAGGCTCATTTTTCTTCAAAAATTTGTTCCTCAAATTATCTGGTCTGGGAAATCTTAAAGCAAGTGTCTTCATCTCCATTTCTACAGGTACAATCCCTACCCCATTTTCATTGACTTTCAGATTTATTGAGAGGGGGATAGTCTCATGCATTAGTTCTGGCTAATAGGGGTTGAAACACTCATGCATGTTGATTAAAACCTAAAATCTAGTAAGAGTAGTTGGGAAAGAGTAAAGAATTGTGCACAGAAGGGTTGATAACCTAAATAAACTTCGATAGTAATTGTGAATTTTGATTCTAAGAAATATGTGTTAATTTGTAAACTAGATTGACGTGGCTAGATTGCTTGGTGACCGATAATAGGAGTTTAAAAAGGGAATTCGACTCCAGGTATGTATGGCTAACCTTGACTTTGTAAAATCGCCTTGTTGGTGTTCAAATGTTTGGTATGTGACATTCACGTGGGTAAATTGTGAAATTCGTGTGATTTGCATGGTTGTGATTATGATATGTGGTATTAGATGAAAAACAAATGACGTAAGGAAACTGTAAGTGATGCAACTGAAATGATTGTGATATTAACATCTATGGTTTATCGTGGGCAAGTATTGTTGTAACGTGAAACACTGTGAATTGTGGAAGATGACGGAAATAGTACTAATGGTTATGGAAACACTTGTAAATTTTTTGTTGCTATCCCTCAAGAAGTGTTGCTGTGATCTTTGTGAATTGTTCATTGTTGTTGTTGTGATTGTTTGTGAATTGAAAATGTACAGTGGGATCGTGTTGCGCGCCGCAACACAAAGTAAGAAGGTGCGGGTTGTGGTGATAAGGGTGGCCGAGGTAATAAGGGAAGAAAGTGATCGAAATCACTGTTGAAATGAAAATATGAGCAAAAATATGAAATCTATTGATGTGGAAAAATGTGGAAGGGGAAACAGGAGAGTTTGTACAACTTATTTGGCTTGATTGTTCTTTCTTTATGGAATTGATTGTTGCTTCTGTAACTGTTACTTATTTGTTTATGGCTTGAGTTTACTTGGCACAAGGTTTGTTATACATACCAGTACAATTCAAGTGTACTGACGTCCCTTTTGCCGGGGGCGCTACATTCATGTTGTGATTGTTGGTGGATCTGCAGCAGGTATTCCAGCCCACCGATCGTAGCTCCCTCTTCGCCTTCCGCCAACTATTTTGGTGAGCCCCATTTCTCTCGGGGCCCTACGTGGCTCAGGCCGCTTGTCTCTGTAGTTTTATTTTGCTGTTGTGTAAGGTATAGCCGGAGCCTTGTTACCGGCAAGTATTGTATTATCCCGTTGTATCTTTAGAGGCTCCATAGACAGTGGATGTGGGTTAGAAGCTATGTATATTCATGTTTCTTTGTTGGGCAACGAATTGGTAATTTTACTAATTATTATGTATGTATGTTTTGAAAAAGGGTGATCTAAAATTAATTATATGGTTAGTTCTTGGAATGCTGAATAAGGAAAACAAGGGGTGGCTCATGGGTTAGGAAAGGCACCCAGGTCCGCTTGACTGGGGATACCCGGTCGAGCGCCGGTCATATCCCTTGAGTTTGGGGCGTGACACCAACAAGGGAATAACAACTGGGGGAACAACAATGAGAATTGGGGAAACCAGAACAACCAAAACAATCAGGGCAACTAGAATGGCAAAAACAATAATTGGGGAGGAAACAACAATCAGGGTGGTTGGAATAATGGCAATCAAGGAAATCGGCGGCAAGGCTTTCAAAGGCCTCTGATGTATCAACAACCAAAAAAACCCACCCCATTTCAATCCCAAGGTCCTCGCTCATCAAACAATGATATGGGGAGGATCAAGATGATGTTTGAACAAATGATGAAAAAGAACGCCAACTCTGATGCGCAGTTGGCATCCCACAATACTTCAATCCAAAACTTGGAGGCTCAACTTGGCCATATTTTTCAATCTTTGAATACTCTCCCTAAGGGGACGCTACCTAGTAATTGTGAGCACGTGATTTTTGCCCTAAGCAAATTATTCCTAAAAAATCCAAACAAAATAATTTTTATTTTTGTTGATATTTGTGGCATTTTTGTTAATTAATAGCATAATAATTTATATTAAAAATACAAAAATATGCATGAGGGGTTTAATTTTACAATTTTAGTGTTAATTCATTTTAAAGAAAATCAAAAATAGCATTTTTGTGTTTTAATAGGAAAATACTATAAAATAGATATTAATTGAATTTTAGAATCTAATTAGCTTAACAATCTTATAAAATCAGAAAAAATAAATAAAATAAAAAAATACAAAAATAAAAACAAAACAAAATTGAAATAATGGAAAGGAAATTAAAAGAAGAAGGAGAAGAGCAATTAAATAAGCTTGGGCCAAAATGTTTTAGCCCAAACAAAATCCCTCCCAAAATTCCCTAAGCCAGGCCAAATTGGCCTAGAATTGCCCCCACCCGGTCCAAATCCTCTCCACGCCCAAAGACCACCCCAAACGACGTAGTATCTGGCCAATAATACGCCGTTTTGCTTCCTTGAGTTAAAATCAATCTGGTCCGTCCAATTCCTCCCATCCAACAGTCCCCATTGAATCCCCTATTTAAATAAAAATGTCCAAATTTCTTCAAAACCCTAGAGACACAATTCACCATCCTCGTACCTCTCTGTACCTCCGCCGACTCCGCCCAGCGCCGCCGCCAGAAATCATCCACGGCGGCGGCCAGCGTCCATTCACCCCCAAATTCACACCACAACACCGCCTCTCCTTTCTCTTTCCATTCCCACCGTTGGATTCCCTCAAATACGAACCCATCGCCTCAAACAAACCCTACCTCCTTCGTCGGAACCCTACCGCCGGCGAACACCACCTATGCCAATAGCCACCAAAATAACACCCCAGCCTCCTCATGAGACCCTCTTCCCATTCCCCTTTATGGTTTCCTTCGAATCTTACCGGAAAGCTTCGAATATGAATTTTAAGTTTTCCGGCCAAGATTCAAGGTATGCCAAAAATCCCCAAAATAACACCATGAACTCCTCTTCTCCTCCTCTATCCTAATCCACCATGCTTTTGCCTTCGAATCTTGCTGGAACTCGTCAAATATCAAATCTAAGTTTTCCAGCCAAAAACCCTAACCCAATTCTTGGGGATTCCTGATCGTAGTATCCCAAATAGCGTGTTTTCTTTGAAAAAACACACCATTTGGGATGTTACGGATCATGAATCCTGGAGGATTCAAGCATTATTGGTCGGCCGGAGTTCTGTGCCAGTAAGTCGCCTTTCCACCCTTTAATTTCATTTTTTCTTTTTATGATTTTAACTGTTGTTTTCATTTTTCTGGTTTTGTTTGAGGCTGACTTCAGTTGGTATGAATCGTTTGTTCTAAATTCTAATGTCAGTTTGGTTTATTAGTTTAATTCTTGGTTAAGTTGTGTTAATAAATCCTTAATCAGTTTTGTTTAGGTTTTGTCTAGTTTTAGTATGATCGTTAGTGTTCCCTGATTATTGAGTAATAGGTATTTCTTTAATTCAGTATTAAGTTTTAATTAGTTTGTATTAGTTAGCTTAGTTGTTTTGGTTATGAGCAATATGGGTAATTAGGTAAATAGAAATAAAAAATACAGGATAATAATTCAGGGGTCAAGGGTAGGTCAGGCAGTAATTTTAAAGGGCAACAGGGGTAGTTTGGGCATAGGAAAAGGGTAGGTTTATTCGAAAAAGTAAATGTCAACATGAGATAAGGGTAGTATAGGAATTATAAGGGGTATGGAATCTTCTAGAAGGGGCTTTAGTGTAGATGTCAATATAATAAGTATAGTAACTTGTAGTACAAGTCAGAAAAATAGGGGATTAAATAAGTAAATAAAATAGGGACTAAAGGGTAAAAAATAAAAATCTGAAGACACCCTAAACTAGCCTATAAATAGGCATTCATTTGCCTTGTAGAGGGAGGTTTTTTTTTCAGACTCCAAAAAAAATTTTCCCCTGAAAGCTTTCTACAAGTTTGTTCGAACCTCCGAATCTTTCTCCAGAATTTTCCTCTCAAATTTCAGATTTTAAAATCCAAAACAGAAGAATCATTGAAAAAAAAAATTATTACTGTTTCATTGCATTTGTTAGACTATCTTCAATTTCCTTTCGAAGTCTAAGTAGTTTGTCTAGTTGATGGTTCAATGGTTGAAGTGCTGATAATTGATGCTCAAAGGTTTGTTTGATGAGTTTGGGGGCTAATTAGATTGGTTTAAGGATAAGTTTACTTTGCTAAGGTTTCAAAGGGAGCTGTGAATTCACTTTTGAGTCTGTTTGAAGCTTTCCTGGAGTACTAAATTTATTTCTGGGCGTGATTCGACTGTTGCTTGTGATATTGCTGGTTATTAACCTTCTCTTCTTCCTTGTCCACTCAAATTCAGGTACACATTTTGAAACTGCACCAATGTGCTTACCAGTTTGTAGAGATGAATGAAATGCAGCATGGTTCTCACTAATTTGGTGTTATATTCGTGTAATCCTATGAATTTTAGTGTATCATGATTTGTAATTAAGACTGAACTTGTTTGGACTGTTATGGATTGTTTGGATTATCTCACACTCTAGTATAATAAATGTAGTGTAATTAGATCTAATGAGGTTAGATTTGAATGTTTAAATCTCTTTGTAGTTAAGTAACTTCTAGTTTCAGCATGTTAATGCAGGAATGATAAAATCAGATGGTTAGTTAGCATGTGTAATGTGAATGTACGATTCTGTAACTCAGGTTTCAATTCTCAGTAATCACCCATAATTTCCATATAAAATCAGGAGACGTGCAAGTGGATGAATTAAAATTGCCCTGTTAATCGAATTGGCAGTAGTGATTGTTTTAGGTTAAATCCCCATAATTGCATAGACTCGAATTTCAGAATGCCTACTGATTGAATTGAAATATAACTTGCCAAGTGAATATGTCTTAGTGGGCTCAACTGCCAGGCCCAAACGATTTCCTGCAACCACATTTTTCAGCCCAAGTTCACGACTGGCCTGTTCTTTGGGCGAACCTGATCATTTCTTTTGTAATAAGGTTCACATGCAAAACCCAAAAATGATAAGGGTCAGATTTCATGAGTGCACATGGGCCCAAGGACAATAATTCTTAAATAGATCTTTAGGACTTTTCCTTTATTCTAGAGACAAACTAAGTAGAGAATTGTAGTCGCTTTTAAGCTTGCCTTTTAAAATAAAATGAGACGAGCCTCGCCAAATCAGAAAACAAAATTGCGGGGCCCTCATTAACTACTTAATAAAAAATACTTAGAAATTCGGGACGTGCCGTTTAGCAAATTTCACGGCCTTCCCAAAAGATAACAACGCGTTAGTCTCTTTAGACGCGATTTTAATAAAATTACATTACTAAATACGGGTGTGCATTTCATGCGACCTAAATCCAAATCCAAAATGTTGAATAGGAATGTGTCGAGGATCCGGGTGCATTTCATATGACGTGATCCAAAAATACGTTCTTAAACGACGTTCACTTTCTTAAATAAAATAATAATCGACAAAAAGCGGTGAATAACTTTAAAAATTGCACTGTAGGTTTAACATGTATTAAAATCAGGTTGTAGCCAAATATAGCAGTTGAACGACCGTGCTAGAACCACGGGACTCGGGAGTGCCTAACACCTTCTCCCGGGTTAACAGAATTCCTTACCCGGATTTCTGGTTCGCGACTGTTAAACAGAGTCAAACCCTTTCCTCGATTCGGGATTCAAACTGGTGACTTGGGACACCATAAATCTCCCAAGTGGCGACTCTGAATCTCTTAATAAATGAATCCCGTTTCGATTGTCCTTTAATTGGAAAAACTCCTTTTTGTTATACTCTTCACGGGGTGTAGTAAAGCCATAGTAGCGGAAAAAGGAGGTGTGACAGCTCTGGCGACTCTGCTGGGGATCGAACCCAGAACTTCGGTTCAGGGTTCAAGAATTCGAGCTCAGTTAAATTATTGTATTTGGCTTTATTTGGTTTGATATATGTTCCATGCCTTACGTGCTAAATGTTTTTACCGCTTTAATATTTGTTTAATTGTATATAAATTGTCACGATTCCCTCCCTCTTTCTGAGTCTTCTACATCATGGAGAAGGGTGCACTTCGTGTATCTTCTCTTCTGTTAGAGTCTTTTTCCAATTTAGAACGAGGTTTGGATAAGTTGTAAAGTCGGGCGAGCTTCTGTATCCCCGGTACGCTGCCTCCCCCTCGGCCCTAGTTGTCCACTCGGGTAAGCCAGGTCTAGAACAATAAACCTAGGGTTTAAACCTAGAAGAACAATAAACTCATGCCGGATCCCTAGTAGGACGCTTGTTTGCATCATGTGCATTTGACTTAGGGGACTCAACACAGGGGTTGGGTCCGTCTAGGACAAATATACCCAAAATAACAGACCATCTTGATGCATCCTATGTGCTACATGTTGCATTTATTCAAGGGTAAAAAGGTCATTTGGCGGACCAATGATAGCTGAGGGCAAATGAAAAAATGAAAAAAAAAAATAAAAACAATGAAAAAAAAAGAAAGAAAAAGAAAGAGAAAAAGAAAAAGAGAAAAAAGAGAGGGTGAGGTGTGAAAACAAAGCAAGTAGGACCTAGTTTTGTTTCAATTACATTTTTCATTAAGGAAAAAGACAAAAAATATATATATGCATGAAAATATTCAAAAAGATATTGCATTTTTATTATTTTACAAAAAAATCAAAATCAAAAAAAGAGGAAAAAGAAAATCCAAAAAGAGTTTGCATGTTTCATTTGCAAGGAAAAGACGAAAAAATATGTTTTCTCTAAATTAGCTGTTTTTTTTTAATTCTCGCCCATATTCAATCTGCCTGAACTACGCGAACCTGATTCTCGTCTTTCGGGCTGTGATACGTAGGCAACCCACATAGGGTCCGGTCTTTCTAGCAAATCTTAGGCTTTTGGCTTTGCGGGGTCTTAGCCAAATTTTGCACTTCTAGCCACCTTTTGGCCAAATAAGTTATTTTGCAAAAATAACCTCAATCATGTCTTGTGTGTGTCTAATAGGGAGTGTTATTGTCTCACCTAGTGTTGGTTTGAGTCTTTTCATACAGGTATGGATCTACTTACAGGAGTTTGGGCATGACAGACACCCCGTGACCATCCAGTCAGGATCGCTCAGTCGGAAGTTGCTTGAGCAGATTTTTTATTTTATTTTTTATGTCGTCTTTACTTTTTAGTTATGTCTAGTAATGTTGTATTTTTTTTATTACTATTGTATTTTGCATCTGAAAAATGGGTTGTAACTCAAAAATCCAAAAATGTTGCATTTTATATTCCAGTCATAAGTTTTCCTTAGAATACTAATTCTAAAATGAAAAAAAATGAAAAAAAAAGAAAAAAAAAAATTTGAGGTTGTTTTTCCTTTAGGCAAGTAATATCTAGGACTTAAGATAAAAATTATTTTTATATTTTCTTTACCATATTAGGACAAAAAATTCAAAAAAAAAGAAGAAGAGAATTTTCCTTTAGTACCTTTTTAAAAGTTTTCTTTAAGGTATTAATCTCAAAAATCCAAAAAAAAATTGCGTTTTACATTTCCGTTAGAAGTTTCCTTTAGAAATGAAAAAAAAAATTCCTTTGAGGTGGTTTTCTTAGGAAATTAATATTTAGATTAAAAAAAAAAAAAAAAATTGCTTGTATATTTCCTTTAGGATACTAGAACTAAAAATTCAAAAAATATGATTTTTCTCTTTTGGTATCACTTTACGAGTTTTCTTTAATATATTAATTTCAAAAGCCAAAAATATTTTCGTTTAAGGTTCCTCTTTGGAAATTAATGAAAAAATAATGAAAAAAAATTCTTTTATTTTTACTGGAACTTTAGGACATTGTACATAATAGAAAAAAAAAATTACTTTTTCTTTGGTTTATTTTCAGAGTTTCTCCCTTAGTTAATTAAAGAATTTAAAATCCAAAAATATTTTTTTTATCTTCTTCATTTCTTGTTTCGAAATTTTTCCTCAGGATATGAAACGAAAATCCAAAATAGATTTTCTTTGGTTTATTTTTAGATTTTCTTCTTTAAAAAAAAAACAAAAAGAGTCAAAAATATTTTTATCTTCTAGGATTTTTCCTTAATAGAGTATTTGTTTCAAAGAAAAAGAAAACATGCCCGTTAAGCTTGAGTTTAGAATAGGTCATAGAACATTCATTCTAGAAAATTCAAAAAAAGGGGTTTTGCTGCTTCATTTCTCTTTTCTCATCAGAATAGTCATTAAGGTAAAAAAAAAAAAGTCAGTTTGTTTACTTTATTCTCGATCTCCCAGAACTACGTAAGGATCTGATTCATGCGGGGTCATGATACGTAGGCAACCTACATAAGGTTCGATCGAGTCATTTTTCTTTTATTAAAAGAAAGAAAAAGAAAAAGAAAAAAAAAGGGAAAGAATGAAAAAAAAAAGAAAGGAAAAAGAAAAGAAAAGAGAGGTAGAAATGTGGGATGTGAGATGTGAGAGAAAAGAAAAGAGCGATAATCAAAAAAAAAGGGGGAAGGAAAATGAGCGAGCAAAAAAGTGCTAGAAAAGCAAAGAAAGGAGAGAGGTTGAAATGAACAAATTGGGATGGTGCCAAGTGACCTTATGACCCTTGAAGTCATGTTAGGACCGATAATTGTGACCAGGTGCATTGCACGCAATGTGAGATTTTTGTTGTTAAATGCCCTAACGCTAACATGATGGCTTCATTTTGTTATGTTCATAGCAGAAAGGTGGTTGGTTTGTATTTTTTAAAGTGGTAACTCTTCTCTACAACACAACGACAAGCGGCAATGGCCGACAATAACAAAACTGGGTTGGGTAATATCGGGGCTCAAAAGCAGTTGGTTGAACGGGATGGTGGGTTGGTTGAATAGGTACGGATGTTAAGACAACATATGACAGACATGTATCAGGCCTGGATGACTGGGAAG
>MU756224.1:47054-99880 GCA_026770625.1 Nicotiana glauca | reverse complement strand
CTTTTAAAGTGAATGTGACCAATGTGGATAACAAGGGAACACAAAAGTTTCGGCAATCAGGCACCCACCTGGAGAACAAGGGAGGACAGTTCAAGTTTTAAGGGAAAACAACAGTGTTCAAAGAAAGGCATTTCAAGCTTCAGTAGTCAGGCGCCCACCTGGAAAATAAAGGAAGTACAATTCAATTTTAGCCTTTAATTTTTAATATTTGATAACATGCTGTACCCAGTTACCAAACTGGGACAGAAAATTTTCTTTGTTTGTCTATTTTGTTGCAGTTAGGAGCCCACCTGGATAACAAGGGAATACATTTCAAGTTCAGCAATCAGGAGCCCACCTGGAGAACAAGGGAATACATTTCAAGTTTCAGCAGGCACCCACCTGAAGAACAAGGGAAGTACAATTTAAATTTTAGCTTTCAATTTTTTATATTTGATAACATGTTGTACCCAGCTATCAAACTGGGGCAAATTTTTTCTTTGTTTGTCTATTTTGTTACAGTCAGGAGCCCACCTGGAGAACAAGGGAATACCTTTCAAGTTTAGTAATCAGGAGCCCACCTGGAGAACAAGGGAATACATTTCAAGTTTCAGCAGTCAGGCGCCCACCTGGAGAATAAAGGAAGTACAATTCAAATTTTTAGCTTTCAATTTTTTATATTTGATAACATGAGGTGCCCAGCCACCAAATTGGGGCAGAAAATTTTCTTTGTTTTGTATACTTGTTTTAAGCAGGCGCCCACCTGAAGAATAAGGGAATACGTTTCAAATCCGGCAAGCAGGCGCCCACCTGAAGAACAAGGGAATACATTTCAAATTCAGCAAGCAGGCGTCCACCTGAAGAGCAAGGGAATATCTTTTCAAATGCAGTAAGCAGGCACCCACCTAGAAAACAAGGGAAGTACAATTTGAATTTTAGCTTCGGATTTTAATATCTGATAACATGATATGCCCAGTCACCATACTGGGATAGAAAATTTTCTTTATTTGTCTATTTTTGTAAGCAGGCACCCACCTGGAGAACAAGGGAATAACTTTTTCAAACAATCGCAAGAAGGAGTCCACCTGAAGAATGGACACATATTTCAAAACACAGTCAAGGCAACAACCAAAATTCCGTTGAAAGAATACAAGATGCAAGATCAAGGCAATACAAGAACACAAGATACCAGGCATTAGATAGGATTTTTGTAAATCATAGGGCATAGCCTAGGCTAGCTTCTTTTTATCTTTACATGGTGTAATAAGGGGGTCAGCAAGTAGTAACAGCAGCAACAACAGTGAAATCACAGCTTCATGGTAGTCCCAGCTACCAGACACTCCTAAACTACACTGACCTGATTCCTGTTTAGCCTGGGATATGTAGGCAACCTCTGAAGCAGGGTGTGGTCAAACTTTTTTAAAAAAAAATGCTTCACATGGAACATGCGAATGGGCAAAAATCCCTCATTACCGCTCACTTGTCTTTGTATGAAAACTCTTCGTGTTTCCGGGCAAAGAGGGCCAGCTGTGAGCACGTGATTTTTACCCTAAGCAAATTATTCCTAAAAAATCCAAACAAAATGATTTTTAATTTTTGTTGATATTTGTGGCATTTTTGTTAATTAGTAGCATAATAATTCATATTAAAAATACAAAAATATGTATTAGGGGTTTAATTTTATAATTTTAGTGTTAATTCATTTTAAAGAAAATCAAAAATAGCATTTTTGTGTTTTAATTGAAAAATACTATAAAATAGATATTAATTAAATTTTAGAATATAATTAGCTTAACAATCTTATAAAATCAAAAAAAAATGTAAAAATACAAAAATAAAAACAAAACAAAATTGAAATAATGGAAAGGAAATTAAAAGAAGAAGGAGAAGAGCAATTAAATAAGCTTGGGCCAAAATGTTTTAGCCCAAACAAAATCCCTTCCAAAATTCCCTAAGCCCGGCCAAATTGGCCCAGAATTGCCCCCACCCGGTCCAAATCCTCTCCAGGCCCCAAGACCACCCAAACGACGTAGTATCTGGTCAATAATACGCCGTTTTGCTTCCTTGAGTTAAAATCAATCTGGTCCGTCCAATTCCTCCCATCCAACGGTTCCCATTGAATCCCCCATATAAATAAAAATGTCCAAATTTCTTCAAAACCCTAGAGACACAATTCACCATCCTCGTACCTCTCTGCACCTCCGCCGACTCCGCCCAGCGTCGCCGCCGGAAATCGCCCACGCCGGCGGCCAGCGTCCATTCACCCCCAAATTCACACCACAACACCACCTCCCCTTCCTCTTTCCATTCCCACCGCTGGATTCCCTCAAATACGAACCCATCGCCTCAAACAAACCCCACCGCCTTCGCCGGAACCCTACCGCCGGCGAACACCACCAATGCCAATAGCCACCAAAATAACACCCCAGCCTCCTCATGAGACCCTCTTCCCATTCCCCTTTATGGTTTCCTTCGAATCTTGCCGGAAAGCTTCAAATATCAATATTAAGTTTTCCGGCCAAGATTCAAGGTATGCCAAAAATCTCCAAAATAACACCATGAACTCCTCTTCTCCTCCTGTATCCTAATCCACCAAGCTTTGACTTCGAATCTTGCTGGAACTTGTCAAATATCAAATCTAAGTTTTTCGGCCAAAAATCCTAACCCAATTCTTGGGGATTCCTGATCGTAGTATCCCAAATAACGTGTTTTCTTTGGAAAAACAAACCATTTGGGATGTTACGGATCATGAATCCTGGAGGATTCAAGCATTAATGGTCGGCCGGAGTTCTATGCTAGTAAGTCGTGGAGGATTCAAGCATTAATGGTCGGCCGGAGTTCTGTGCTAGTAAGTCACCTTTCCACCCTTTAATTTCATTTTTTCTTTTTATGATTTTAACTGTTGTTTTCATTTTTCTGGTTTTGTTTGAGACTGACTTCAGTTGGTATGAATCGTTTGTTCTAAATTCTAATGTCAGTTTGGTTTATTAGTTTAATTCCTTGTTAAGTTGTGTTAATAAATCCTTAATCAGTTTTGTTTAGGTTTTGTCTAGTTTTAATATGATCGTTAGTGTTCCCTGATTATTGAGTAATGGGTATTTCTTTAATTCAGTATTAAGTTTTAATTAGTTTGTATTAGTTAGCTTAGTTGTTTTGGTTATGAGCAATATGGGTAATTAGGTAAATAGAAATCAAAAACACAGGATAATAATTCAGGGATCGAGGGTAGGTCAGGCAGTAATTTTAAGGGGTAACAGGGGTAGTTTGGGCATAGGAAAAGGGTAGGTTTATTAGAAACAGTAAATGTCAACATGAGGTAAGGGTAGTATAGGAATTATAAGGGGTATGGAATCTTCTAGAAGGGGCTTTAGTGTAGATGTCAATATAATAAGTATAGTAACTTGTAGTACAAGTCAGAAAAATAGGGGATTAAATAAGTAAATAAAATAGGGACTAAAGGGTAAAAAATAAAAATCTGAAGACACCCTAAACTAGCCTATAAATAGGCATTCATTTGCCTTGTAGAGGGAGGTTTTTTTTTCAGACTCCAAAAAAAATTTTCCCCTGAAAGCTTTCTACAAGTTTGTTCGAACCTCCGGATCTTTCTCCAGAATTTTCCTCTCAAATTTCAGATTTTAAAATCCAAAACAGAAGAATCATTGAAAAAAAATTTATTACTGTTTCATTGCATTTGTTAGACTATCTTCAATTTCCTTTCGAAATTTAAGTAGTTTGTCTAGTTGATGGTTCAATGGTTAAAGTGCTGATAATTGATGCTCAAAGGTTTGTTTGGGGGCTAATTAGATTGGTCTAAGGATAAGTTTACTTTGCTAAGGTTTCAAAGGGAGCTGTGAATTCACTTTTGAGTCTGTTTGAAGCTTTCCTGGAGTATTAAATTTATTTCTGGGCGTGATTCAACTATTGCTTGTGATACTGCTGGTTATTAACCTTCTCTTCTTCCTTGTCCACTCAAATTCAAGTACACATTTTGAAACTGCACCAATGTGCTTACCAGTTTGTAAAGATGAATGAAATGCAGCATGGTTCTCACTAATTTGGTGTTATATTCGTGTAATCCTATGAATTTTAGTGTATCATGATTTTTAATTAAGACTGAACTTGTTTGGACCGTTATGGATTGTTTGGATTATTTCACACTCTAGTATAATAAATGTAGTGTAATTAGATCTAATGAGGTTAGATTTGACAGTTTAAATCTCTTTGTAGTTAAGTAACATCTAGTTTCAGCATGTTAATGCAGGAATGATAAAATCAGATGGTTAGTTAGCATGTGTAATGTGAATGTACGATTCTGTAACTCAGGTTTCAATTCTGAGTAATCACCCATAATTTCAATATAAAATCAGGAGACGTGCAAGTGGCTGAATTAAAATTGCCCTGTTAATTGAATTGGCAGTAGTGATTGTTTTAGGTTGAATCCCCATAATTGCACAGACTCGAATTTCAGAATGCCTACTGATTGAATTGAAATATAACTTGCCAAGTGAATATGTCTTAATGGGCTTAACTGCCAGGCCCAAATGATTGCCTGCAACCATATTTTTCAGCCCAAGTTCACGACTGGCCTGTTCTTTGGGCGAACCTTATCATTTCTTTTGTAATAAGGTTCACATGCAAGACCCAAAAATGATAAGGGTCAGATTTCATGAGTGCACATGGGCCCAAGGATAATAATTCTTAAATAAATCTTTAGGACTTTTCCTTTATTCTAGAGACAAACTAAGTAGAGAATTGCAGTCGCTTTTAAGCCTGCCTTTTAAAATAAAATGAGACAAGCCTCGCCAAATCAAAAAATAAAATTACGGGGCCCTCATTAACTACTTAATAAAAAATACTTAGAAATTCGGGACGGGCCGTTTAGCAAATTTCACGGCCTTCCCAAAAGATAATAATGCGTTAGTCTATTTAGACGCGATTTTAATAAAATTACATTACTAAATACGGGTGTGCATTTCATGCGACCCAAATCCAAATCCAAAATGTTGAATAGGAATGTGTCGAGGATCCGGGTGCATTTCATGTGACGTGATCCGAAAATACGTTCTTAAATGACGTTCACTTTCTTAAATAAAATAATAATCGACAAAAAGCGGTGAATAACTTTAAAAATTCCACTGTAGGTTTAACATGTATTAAAATCTGGTTTTAGCCAAATATAGCAGTTGAGCGACCGTGCTAGAACCACGGAACTCGGGAGTGCCTAACACCTTCTCCCGAGTTAACAGAATTCCTTACTCGGATTTCTGGTTCGCGACTGTTAAACAGAGTCAAACCCTTTCCTCGATTCGGGATTTAAACTGGTGACTTGGGACACCATAAATCTCCCAAGTGGCGACTCTGAATCTCTTAATAAACGAATCCCGTTTCGATTTTCCTTTAAGTGGAAAAACTCCTTTTTATTATACTCTTCACGGGGTGTAGTAAAGTCGTAGTAGCGGAAAAAGGAGGTGTGATAGTAATACGGTAGTAAACTCGAAGGGTGGGAAAATACTAGGCAAGCAACAGAGGTGATTACAAGAAGCGGTCGAGGTGGTGATGTGAATGCCTCCAAGCAAAAGGAAATCGTGAGTGATAAAGTTGAGGTGAAAGATGATGTTATCCCTATAGTTTATGAGAAAGTGAGTGAAGAGAACTTGAATGCAGAAGTGAGGATTGATATTCACGATAATGAGGTGGATACTCAAAATGACGTGAACCCATCTAGGGAACACGTAATAGACATGTCGGAAATGGTTGTGCCCAAGGCTAAGGCTCCCTTGCCAAGGCCTCATCCACCTTACCCTCAAAGACTTGCGAAGAAAAATAATGAAAATCAGTTTAAGAATTTTATTGAGATGATGAAAAGCTTGTCAATCAATGTTTGGTGGAGGCTCTTGAGCTAATTCCGGGGTACGCCAAGTTCATGAAAGACTTGGTGGCCAAAAAGAGATCTATGGATTGTGTGACCATCAAAATGACTCACCAAGTAAGTGCAATTCTGCACTCTATGGCTCCAAAGCTTGAAGATCCTGGTGCTTTCACCATTCCATGTACCACCGGGAGCGTAAATTTTGCAAAGGCATTGTATGATTTGGGGGCAAGTATCAATTTGATGCCTTACTCCATTTTCAAAACTTTGGGAATTGGTCAATCGAGGGCTACTTCAATGATATTGCAAATGGATGAGAGAACTATGAAGAGGCCGCTTGGTATTATTGATCATGTTCTTGTCTGGTGGACAAATTTATCTTGCCTACTGATTTTGTGATTCTTAACTGCGAAGTCGACTATGAAGTGCCTATAATTTTAGGAAGACCTTTCCTTGGAACTGGGAAGGCATTGGTTGATGTGGAAGCAGGGGAACTCACCTTCTGGTGGGTAATAAAAAAGTGGTCTATCATATATGCAAATCAATGAGGCAGCCGAATAGTACTGAAGTGTGTTCCTTTTTGGACCTTGTCACGGAGGTGATAGTTGATGATACTAGTGCCATGATCAATATGGAGGATAAAACTTGATGTGAAAGAGGATGAAGGAAGGGTGGAGTGTGTCAGTGTTTTGCATGGTATGAGCTCTTATTCTTATGAGCCACGTAAGCTCTCTTTGGATCTTGAGAACAGAAAAACTCCCCCTACAAGGCCCTCAGTTGAGGAACCTCCCATTCTGGAGTTGAAGCCTTTGCCTTCACACCTCAGGTATGAATTTTTGGGCCTTAGTTCAACTTTGCCTATTATTCTTTCTTCTTGTCTTACTAACATGCTGGTAGATGCCACATTGGCGGTGCTCCAAAAATGAAAGAAGGCAATTGGATGGACTCTAGCTGATATTCGGGGAATAAGACCCGCCTTTTGTATGCACAAGATTATACTTGAAGATGATGCTAAGCCCTCCGTGGAACATCAAAGGAGGTTGAACGAGGCTATGCAAGAGGTTGTCAAAAAGGAGGTGATCAAGTAGCTTGATGCAGGGGTTGTGTACCCCCATCTCAGATAGTTCTTGGACTTCACCGGTGTAGTATGTGATGAAGAAGGGTGGTATGACTGTGGTTACCAATGAGCAGAATGAATTGATGCCAACCAGGACTGTCACCGGATGGCGGGTGTGCATGGACTACCGCAAGCTGAATAAAGTGACCCGAAAGGATCATTTTTCATTATCCTTTCTTGAACAAATGCTAGATAGACTTGCTGGGCATGCCTTCTACTATATTTTGTATGGGTACTCAGGTTACAACCAGATATTAATTGCTCCAAAATATTAGGAGAAAACCACATTCACATGCCCATACGGGACCTTTGCATTTTCTAGGATGCCTTTCAGTTTGTGTAATGCACCGGCCACTTTCCAGCGGTGCATGATGGTTATATTTACCAACATGGTAGAGAATTTCTTTGAAGTGTTCATGGATGATTTCAGTGTTGTGGGTGACTCCGTTGATGAGTGTTTGAAGAATCTTGACAAAGTGTTAGCCTGCTGTGAAGAGACAAATCTTGTGCTCAACTGGGAAAAATGCAACTTCATGGTCGAGGAGGGTATTCTCCTCGGCCATAAGACCTCAAAGAAAGGAATAGAGGTGGACAAGGCTAAGATCGAAGCGATTTCAAGGCTTCCTCTTCGAACTTCAATTAAGGGGATTAGGAGTTTTCTTGGGCATGCGGGTTTCTATCGAAAATTAATCAAATACTTTTTTAAGGTAGTGAATCCTTTGTGCAAACTATTGGAAAAGGATGCAAAGTTCGCGTTCAATGAGGAATGCATGAAAGCTTTTGAACTTCTCAAGTACAAATGGACAACCACTCCTATCATAACTGCACCCAATTGGAGCTTACCTTTTGAGCTCATGTGTGACGCAAATGATGTGTCAGTGGAGTGGTCTTAGGTCAAAGGATAAACAAGATATTTCACCTGGTGTATTATGCAAGCAAAACCATGAATGATGCTCAAGTGAATTACATGGTGACAAAAAAAGAGTTGTTGGCAATTATTTTTGCAATGGAGAAATTTAGGCCCTATCTCATAGGGGCTAAGGTGATAGTTCATACAGACCATGCAGCACTCCGCTACTTGATGACAAATAAATATTCCAAAGCTCGATTGATGAGATGGGTCATATTGCTTAAAGAGTTTGACCTTGAGATTCTTGATCGGAAAGGGTGTGAAAAATATGTGGCAGACCACTTGTCCCACTTGGAGAAAGAAGGGAGGCCCCTTGATGGCCTGGAAATTAATGATTAATTCCCTAATTAGCAACTCGTCTTAGTATTTATGAATGACATGCCTTGGTTTGCGGATGTTGCCAACTTTCTTGTGACCGGTATTATCTCGTGTGAGATCTCTTCTAACCAAAGGAAGAAACTTAAACATGACAGTTTGGACTACCATTGGGGTGAGCCTTACTTGTTCAAAATCTGTAATGATGGGGTGATCCGGAGATGTGTTCCGGAGGAGGAGCAAATGAGTATTCTAGAGGGTTGTCATTCCTCTCCCAACGATGGTCGTCATCATGGTGGGGCAAGGACAACTACAAAGGTGCCTAGTTGTAATTTTTATTGGCCTACTCTGTACAATGATGCGGGTGAGCTTGTGAAGAGATGTGATAAGTGTCAGAGAGCAGGTGGAATTTCAAAGAAGGAGGAGATGCTTCTCAACACTATTCTTGAGGTTGACATATTTGATGTTTGGGGCATTGATTTCATGGGACCCTTTGTGAGTTCTTATGGTGACACATACATTCTGGTGGCCGTTAATTATGTTTCAAAATTGGTCGAGGCCGTATATTTACCCAAAAATAAGACCCGAAGTGTGGTGTCTTTTCTCAAGAAGAGTATCTTTACTCGGTTTGGCACTCGTAGAGCTATCATCAGTGATGGGGGTTCTTATTTCTACAATAAGGCATTTGATACTTTGCTTGTAAAGTATGGTGTCAATCACAAGGTTTCTACCCCTTACCATCCTCGAGCTAGTGGGTAGTTGAAATCTCCAACAGTGAGATCAAAAGCATATTGTCAAAGACGGTGAATGCAAATAGGACCGACTGGTCAAAGAAACTGGATGATGCGTTGTGTGCTTACAGGACTACTTACAAGACTCTGATTGGTATGTCTCCGTACCAGTTGGTATTTGGGAAAGCCTGCCATCTCCTGGTTGAGTTAGAGCACAAGGTAATATGGGCTTTGATGAAGTAAAATCTTGAATAGGATGATGCTTTGTGTGCTTACAGGACTACTTACAAGACTCTGATTGGTATGTCTCCGTACCAGTTGGTATTTGGGAAAGCCTGCCATCTCCTGGTTGAGTTAGAGCACAAGGTAATATGGGCTTTGATGAAGTAAAATCTTGAATAGGATGTGGCAGCAAATCTTCAGGTAGAGCAGCATAATGAGCTTGATGAGTTCCGGTTTCATGCCTACTCAAGTTTTTCCTTGTATAAGGACAAGATGAAGTACCTTCATGACAAGTATACTCATGGAAAGGAGTTCAAAATGGATGATTTGGTTCTTTTGTTCAACTCCCGATTACGAATGTTTCCGGGAAAGCTTAAGTCAAAATGGAGTGGACCTTTTGAGGTGGTGCTTGTGACTCTCTTTGGTGCTCTTTATTTGAAAAATAAAAATGGTGAGATCTTCAGAGTTAATGAGCACATAGTCAAGCATTATCTTGGAAAATTGATGACATCCACATGGTGGCAATGATCCATCTCAAGTGATTGATGGTAATTTACGTTGTGCCGCGACGTTAAATCAGGCGTTTCTTGGTAGGCAACCCATGTGTTTTTCTTCTTTTTAATTTTCTTCTTAGTGTAGGATTTGTTCTTGGACTAACTACCTGAGAGATGTGTGTAGGGATGTTTGATGCAGTGCAGGACTAGTTGGAAAAATTTGGCACTCTCTGAAGTTTGGACCGCTGCCGCGCTTCATTTTTCGCGGTCGGGTGGCCTTACCGCTGAGGCGGAATTTGATCGCGGCCAGTGGTGCTAAAAGGTCAAAATTGGAAGTTCTCTGAAGTTTCAACCATTTTCGCTGTGCATTTTTTGCGGTCCGTGGTGGTCTCAAAACTACAACCCTTCTGAACTTCACAACCACTGTCTGCGGTGATTTACCGCGGCCGCGGTAGATAAGACTGTGTGGGCCCCTGGGTAATTTCTATAAATAGGCGGTCATTAAGCCTTTTACACTTTTCGATCATTTTACTCTCAAACACATAAACACTATTCATCCACGTCTTAGATTTCACAGACACAAGCACTAGACTTTATTTTTCACCACTCATCTCACATCTGCTAATTCCAATCAATCCTTAGTCTTTTTTTGTAATTATTTGCTTCTAATTAATAGTTCTTACTTCATCTTCTTCCTTTTTCTTTAATTTTGACTTAGGGTTCTGTACTAGTAACTAGATTAGATTTAAAATAGTTATAATTCATTGTTGAACACCTAGTGGGATTGATAATGTTGATGATCTTGCTAAAATGAATGAAAATTAGAAACCCTAGGTGTTGAGCCCTAATTTAACTTTCGTGACTGCGGTTGATTTTCCGAGTTCCGCGATGATAAAGTTCTGAGAGGTAATTTGAGGGTCTGCGATCGCGGTCGATTTTCTGCGGTAAACTTACCATGGCTGTGTTTCTTTTGCCACGGCCTGCGGTGCTAATGAATAAGAGAGTGGGTAGTCTGAATCCCATCCTCCACGGCGGCGATACATTTTCCGCGATCCGTGGTCTGTTGTTTGTTCTTGCATTGTCAAATGATATTCTGCACTACTTCTTATAGTATTTGCATTAACAAATTTCAACTGATTATATTTGCAGAGAATGGTTAAATCTAGAGGAGGCGGTGACAAAGAAAAAGGTAGAGCAGAGTCCTCCCGGGGTAGGGGACGAGGACATGTTAAACTGACCCCAGCACTTTAGAAGTCAATTACGGAACTAAGGAAGAATATCAAAGTTGTAGATAGAGCTGCTTCCCAATACATGGGAAGTGAGTATGTGCCCTCCTGGGAGGTATCAGAGTCTGATTCAGTACCCACTTATGTTTCTGACTTCCCGTGAAGATTCCGCTTGAGAGATGAACTTACACCCCCGGCTTCTCTTACTTCTCCTGCTACCTCTTCTGCTGAGTCGTCTGATGGCTCATTAGTGGGTAGTGAGTCTTCAACTTCAACCTCATCTACAGCTTCATCACCTGGACAAGATCCTGTAGATGATGAGGTACCAGATGAGAAGGGAGGGGGTGTGACCCAAATCGGGGATCTAGAAAGAACTAGAAACCCTAATGTGTGGAAAAGGAGGTTTGTCAGTAAGCTGACATACCACAAGTTCTGGAGTGGTGGCCTCTAAGGTCACTTATTTATGAGAGCCAGTTCATAGAGCGGGATCTCCTACTTCATAACTCTAATGTGAAGCGGCAGTTCAATAAGCGAATGGGATGGTATTACTTCACTGGCAAGATGTAGGATGCCAATGAGCACTTAGTCAAGGAATTCTACGCAAATGCCTCCTACATCAAGAAGGATAGAAAAGTGACTAAGGTGCGAAACTTAAAAGTAAAGTTTGATGGAAAAACAATCGATGAATACTTGGTCTTCAATGATGAAGATGAAACATTATACTTGGAAAAAGTGGCGTTAGATGAGGCATGCCACCCGTGGTTGGCATCATACATGGCTCTCCCGAATACCACCCCAGCGTCGTTGATAGTAGGGGCTCCCGTCTTGAGGAACACTCTAAACTTTAAGGTGAAGGGTTGGGAGACTTTTGTATGTAGCAGGCTAGACCCCACTACCCATGAAAACACCTTGCCGTTTTCCCGGGCAATATTAGTGGTGGATATTATGGCGGGGTTCCCGATCAACGTTGGAAATATCATGTCAAGGGTGATCACCGGAGTGGTCATTGAGGGTGATAGATCATACTCATTCCCAAACATCCTTGCCATGTACTTGGAAGATCAGGAGGTGGAGAAAAGAAACATTGATGTTAAGGTAAAATCCAAGTTGCCCTTTTCATGGTACAACCTGAAGAGTCCAGAAAACCCAAATCCAAGGAATTCAAGGGCAAAGCTACTACTTTTACTAGCCAGTCTAAAGATCCAGTAGTGGTAGTCACTACTTCATAGCCTCCAACTATCATACCAACTCCAACCTCCGGACCATCTACCTCCTTGCCTCCAAATATTCCATCCTCCCCATCATACCCATTGACTGCCCACAGATTGAGCCAAACACTCTCCAGTATCAACAACTGGATGCAGGCAACAACTTCTAAGTTGTCTATGCTATCTAGTTCAGTGGCAGCCCAGTCAGTACCCCCACAGCCACATGTGCCAGCTTTGGTGAAGCTCCTGGAAAACCAAAAGATTATAATGGAGGCTCTAAAAGTTCAAGGAAAATCAAATCAGAAGCTGAGTGAACAGACAAAGAAGTTGAGAAAAACTCGAGCCTCGAAGGAGTCAGTGAAGCAGCTGAAAGGAGAGGTAGAGAAGATGAAGTCAGCTGGAGACCTACCATTGGAGTTACTATTACAGGCCAGCCCTCAGCAACTCATATTGAGCAGGTTCGGGTGTAGGAGATTGAGAGAGCACCCAAGAGGAGGAGAGTGATGCCCCAAGTAGATGATGTAGAGATTGAGCTTGAGGAGACAGAGGGTGTTGCTTCTGGCCAGCCACAGCCCCTGAGAGAGATAATCCAAGTGCTCAGTCACAGGACCTCATGCAGACGAAGGATCCATAGGGAGTTTTCTTTACTCTCTATTTTTTTTTTAGCTTATTTTTAGTTAGTTAGCATTGAGGACAATGCTAGATTTCATTTGAGGGGGTGGCCCTACTTTGAATTGGTATTTGGTTTGTAAATATGACACTATTTTCTTTCTTTATGCTTATTTTTCACTTTTGGTATGTATATAACTTTACCCTTTTATTCACTTTTCATTATTTTTCTATCTTGGTCTGTATATAAAGTTACTCTCACATATATATATTCACTCAATCTTATGTATATTTATCTAAATCCCCTTTTTGTACATATTCAGTTTAGTTTCCGCATTTTACTTCATAGTTTCTTTTGCAATTTCCCTTAATATTATAGCTTCTTTTCCATTTAATAGCTTTTTTTCGGTTCATAGCTTCTTATTTTACAAGTTTCAATGATCAATAAGCCTTTGGTTTTCTTAATGCCACGGTTCTTTCCAAAGGTGGAGTTTGTGTGAACCGGGTGGCTTTTCCCGATGATGGATGGAATAACAACCTTCTTAAAGGTTTGAGTATGTTTTTATTTTTGTTTTTATGTAATAGGTGTTAGTGAACAATGATGCCTCAGGCAAAGCTTCACTTGGACCTAACACATTTACCTTTGACCTTATGGTTAAAAACAAATTTGTATGTATAGGATGGTGATAGTTGTGACCTTGAGACTCTTGTGTTAGCTAAACAATCATCGAGTGGTTTGTCGGAACCATTTTTGTTGCTCAAGTTTTAGCTAAAGTTGTTGTTGGTCCCCGACTCTGCTCTTTAGCAATCCTATAGCTTGTGTGGTGAGGTATTGATTTGCAAGTCCAAGTCCCGTGCTAATAAGTCTTGAACTTACCCTGAATGTTTGTTGAGGCGAAATCTTAAGTGTAGCTCGACTTGAGAAGTAATTATAGGCTCTCTTTGATCCTAATTGAGACTTGAAAACATCCATAGCCTACTAATGATGATATCCCTAGTCAACTCCGTTGAGCCATAGCCCTTATTCTTTCAATAACCATGATACAAGTCTTTATCCGTTCTAAAATGACCCTCTCTTGGCACCCTATCTTTCCTTAGCACAAGGCAAAAAAGTAATTTTGGAGGGAGAGATGAGGAATGCAAAAGTTATAAAAGGTACAGAATGAAGAAAAGGAAAGGGAAAAAGAAAAAGAAAGAAAAGTCAAAAAGAAAATGAACAATGTAGAGGAAATGAAGGGATTCAATAAAAGAAAAAGATGAAAGGCATGGAAAGGTTGGAAAGGAGAAAAAGAATTATAATGAACAAGAAAGAGTGAAAGTGTGTCTCTCTAACCCCTAAAGAAGAAGTACATGACTCAAATAGTCAAGAAAATATGTGCCAAGATGAAGTTAATGAAGTGCTTAAGGGAAGATGAAACATTCTTAGAACAATATATCCTACCCTGAACCAAAAGACTTCATTACATTACCACAAAAACCCTATATGATCTTGAGTTGGGTGAGCTTAAATTAGTGGTGACTCACATAAGGGGCAAGCTTATGGTACTTAGAGCCGGACTTGTGACCTTCCTTGAGAGAGATGTGTGTGTTATCTACAATCCTCATTCTGAGTGCTACAATCTAAAAGTAAGGTTTGCTCATGGAGAGTTGAGGAGTATGAGTTTGGGTTCTGCAATGACCAATGTAACAGAAAGAGTTTCCTTGGTGAGTTGAGTCAACTCTTGATGCTTTTGTGTCGCACTATAGCCATGATGCTAAAAGCTTGTGTATTGTTGATAATGTATTTGGGTTGAGAGCAATTGTTAGTCCCAATTGATTCTTGATGAGGTTACTTTAGGATAACTGAATTTTTCTTTCTTTTATCTTGAGGAGGTAGGAATTACTTTGTTTGCTTGAGGAAAAGCAAAAGCTTAAGTTTGGGGGAATTGATAACTAGGGATTCTGGTCTATTTTATGCTCTTTTTTGCTTGAGTTTTGCATAAAAAATGTGTACAACTATTCCCAAAATCTAACTTGTTGTGCTTGTTTCCAGTGTTTGGTCAAGAAGATAAAAGGATCTCATAACTAGCTCAAAATAAAGTGAAACCTGCACAAGTTCAAAACCAAGTCAAAGCAGCGCTACAGCAGAAGACCCACCACGACAGCGGTCCTTTTATCGCAGTCCGCGGCGGGAATGTTCAAAGAGATACATTTTCTGGGATTACAAGTTACCGCGGTCCGTGGTGATTTAATGTGATCGCGATACCTCTACCGTGATAGCGGTCCTTTTTTCGCGGTCCGCAGAGAAGAGATTCAGAGAGCCAAAGCTGAAGCTAAAACTAGAAGACCGCGGTTTGTGGTTGATTTTACGTGGCCGCGATAGCCTCGCCGCTGCAACAGTCCATTTTTTGTTGTCAGCGGTACCTCCGTCAGGGGCATTTTTTATTCAAAAAATTTAGTTGTGTATAAATAATACTTTTTTAGATTTTTAGGATATCTTATCTGTAGCTGAGCACGTGAACACCGTATTTTACCTATTTGAGTACTTTTGTAGCTTATATAGAAATTAATCTTAGAATATTATCTTATAATTACATTTTATAGGTTATTCTTCATTTCAATCTATGATTTCTTCTTTGGTTATGAGTAGCTAAACCCATTAGCTAGGGTTGTGGCTCAACCCTAGTGTGGGTATTTAATGGTTCTTCTAATTTAGGGCTTTAATATTTATGGGTGAATGATATTTGGCATGTTTTGTACTTTTAATGTTGAATTGGTGGTTGCAAACACTAATTTGTGTGACATAGGCTCTTCTTAAGAAATAGAGTCCAAGTTTAGGAAATTCAGGCCAACAAGGAATTGGGGTGTATTTTATCTCATTCAAGAGATTGATAACTCCAATTAAAGGGTTAAACCTAGAGATAGTAATACCTGACTTGAGCTAACTTTGCTTGCACAAATTTGAACACCCAATTGGACTTGAGAAAGTCAATTAGGGCAAAGTCACTCAAACTACCGAGAAGTATCGAGTGAGTAGTTTCGTGCATTGTCTATATCACGATCCCAACTATAACATTATTGTCCTAAGTTTTGGATCCCGTTAGATACTCACCTAGGAGTAAGTCACTTCCCTAGTACCTTTTTCCCATTTAGAAAACCCTACAAAAATCTACTTAGCTTAATTTTATGCATCATTAGTATTAAATTATAAGTAACAAACAAACAAGAATGATTGGAAGTGTAATCAAGAACACTAAACATTGCTAGGTTAGATAGGAATCCAACTCCAAATATTTTATTAGATCCTTGTGGATTCGATCCCGACCTTCTCAGGTAAAAGCTGCATCGACCGCTCTTGCCATTCTATAGTAGTGTAGGGTTGGCTCCAATCAGCCCACGTGCCCGAATTCTAGAAATTTTTGAAGAAAGTTGTTATCCAAAATCTTAAGAACATAAATATATAATTTCACTAAGTTCCATAACCATTTTTGTGGTAAAATCTTATTTTTATCAAAAACCTAGATTTCCAACTAAACTCATAATTTTTACTAATTTACATGGTATTAACTACCCATAAAATATGTATTGAACTCACATTAGTTAAAAATTACTTACCACACAAAGCTAAGTCGAAATCCACTCCATAAGAGCTCTCAAATCACCGAACAGTGCAATAAATGACCACAAAAATGCCTAAGTCCCGTTTTTAAAACTCACTGCTTAGCTATCTCCTTTATCTCGAATGTGGAAGCGCCCTCGCGTTGTTGAAGGCAAACGGCCCAGGCCCCCTGGAGACACTACATCATGAATGCAACGAAGGTATCGTGAACGTGGTAGTTGGCTTGGCCGACCCTTCGCGAATGCGAAGAACAAATCAACGGCTCAGCCTAGCCCAGGCTCCTCTTCACGAAGAAGAAAGCCAGAACTAAGATTTTCTGGTTTTCTATATTTTGCGAGGGTTCGAAACTCACCTGAGTCATTCGGGACCCCGTCCAAAGATACCAACATGTCTGTAAATATGATACAGACCTGCTCAAACTCTCGAAATGCGAATCTCAACAATGAAATCAAGAATCACACCCCAAAACCAAATTGAATCAAACTTTGAACTTCAAGTTTTCCAAATTTATCCGAATGCGCCGAATCATACATAGACTACTCGGAATGACACCAAATTTTACATGCAAATATTAAATGACATTATGGAAATATTTCTGATCTCGAAATTCTATAAGGACCTCGATATCCCCAAAACCCGCTCCAAACTAGATATAAAGAACTTCAAAATCCTTCAAGAACCAAATTTCACTATTAGGCGCCAAAATGCTCCCAGGTCATCCAAAAGCCGATCCGAACATACGCCCAAGTCCGAAATTATCATACGAACTTATTGGAACCGTCAAATCCCAATTTCGAGGTCGATTACTCAAAATATTGACCGTAGTCAAACTTGGCCTTTTAAGCCAACCTTAAGAAGCCAAGTTTTCTTATCAACCCGAACTCTTCCAAATCCTGAACTAACCATTCCCGCAAGTTATAAATCAGTAAAATCAAGTACTGAAAGTCTTATTTAGGGAAATAGGGTACTAGAAAGTAAAACGACCGGTTGGATCGTTATACTTTTTTTTTTGAAGGAATGAACCAATCCTAGAATAACATATTATATGCCATTTTAATACATAATATTTAATTCAATAAAGTATAATTTATCGCATTAAACTGACAAAGAATAATTTGTATTGTATACCAAATTGGCAAAATAAGATACTATATACAATTTTGGTATACAGTTCATGCCACGACATAATGTTACAGTATACTATATAATGTAACAACATACTATTTCAATTTGGTTCTTTTAGAATTTTAGATTTTTATTGAGTTCTTTTTTTAATTTTAACGGATTTCTGATGCTTTTTCTAATTTTTTTCTTAAACCAAAATATTTAGTTTAAAATATTTGATTGGAGGTTTGTGGTAAATTTTGAGCCAATTTGGTGGATATTTTAAAGTATATTTTTAAAGTTTGGATTGAACTTGAGTTGAACTAGTAAAGAAGATAGATTTTTTACTGTATACCAAAATGTTATATCATATATCGTATAGGTATATAATAATTAATTCAATTGTATATAATTAATTGTACTACTATAATTTAATAAACCAATCATCTTTATAAAAAATAATATACTATATAAAATTATGGTATATAATATTTTATTTAATAGCGTATAATTTATTGCGTTGAACTGGCAAAGAACAATTTGTATTATATACTAAAATGACATACTATATATATTTTGGTATACAATTTATTACAATGATAATGTTATAGTATACTATATAATGTAACAATATATTATTGTAAGTTGGTCCTTCTAGAATTTTTTGAATTTTTCATTGAGTTCCTTTTTAACTTTTCAACGGAGTTTTCTTGTTTTTTTTTTATTTTGTTTTTTTTCTTTGACCAAAATATTTAGTTTGAAATATTTGATTCATGGTTTATGGATAAAGTTTGAGTCAATTTGATGGAAATTCTAGAATAGATTTTTGAAATTTAGGATGAAATTGAATTGAACTAGCGAAGAAGATCTATTTGTACTATATACCAAAATAACATACTATATACCATTTTGGTATATAATATTTAATTTAATAGTGTATAATATATTGCACATTATACTAGTACAATATATGATATAATGTAACGATACAATTAGATTTGATTTTTTTATTTTTTTTCAAAAAATTTCTAACAGAGTTCTCGATATCATATACCCTGTTAGTGTGTGTGTGTGTGTGTATATATATATATATATATATATATATATATATATATATATATATATATATTGCAATAATATATTTCAACTGTTACTAATATTATTTTTGATATACTATATGCTAAAGTAATTTATTTTCTAATAATTAATATATAAATTATACAAATTAATAAAAAGAACAATAATGAAGGAGCCAAAAACGTGTGTAGAATTAGATTATGAAAATAAAAATTTAAAATAATAATAAACAAATTTTAAAAAGAAGGAAAAAAGAAAATGAAAGCAAAAAACATAAGAGAAAATAGTTAGAATATATATGTTGTTCTAATAATTGAATTAAAAAAAGAAAAAAGATAAAAAAAGATAAAAATATATTATACCAGTTATATTAAAAAAATATGAACAAATATTTATTATATTATTTATCTTTTCTTACTATATAAACAAAGAAGAAATAAAAAAGAGCCAAAAAAATAAATTAAATTATATTATGAAGAGAAAATAAAAGAAAAGAAAAAATGAGTTAAATAAAACTAGGAAAGAAACAATAAATAAAAAAATAAAAATAAAGAAGGAGCCAAAATTGATTGTGAAATTAAATTATGGTAAAAATAATAATGTGATTTGGGCAAAATAAATGATCAAAAAGGAGAAAAAAGAAAAGAAAAGGAAGAAAACTAAAAAAGAGAGAAGGAGAAAAGAAATTAAAGAAGGAAAAAAGAAAAGAAGTAAAAAATAAAAAAACAAAAAGAGAAAATTACCCACAAAAGTTGTCTTGGGTAGAAAAGATAATTAGTTTGATGGGTAAAAAAGTAAATGGGTAAGCAATGGTAAATAGATCTATTTTTATGGGTAGTAGTGTCATTCACCCTATTTTTTAAAAGAAATTTTCATAAAGCACTATCTTTTAGTGGTAATTAGCTATCTATAGATATTATTTGCTATATTACGGATTATAGATACATTTTTTGTGGTTATAAGATGTATTTGATGTATTTAAGCTATTGTACTCATGAATACAGTAGCAAAAATATGCGTGAATCAGGGAGGTCCAGCTAATCAGTTGTTGTATCGAGTGTATTCGACTGTATTCATTGAGTGAAACATCGGATTACAGCTGGACAGATTATTGTATTCGACTGTATTCGGCGTGAAATAAGGGATTACACTATTTTTAAAATGGAAAGTAAATCAATTAACATAATAGACTCATTATATAACTCAACAAACTCAATTATAACACACAAATTTTGTATTTTCAGTTATAAAAAAGGTTCTCAATCGAAAAATACCCCAAAAATACAGCAATTCAGAGAAATTATATAATACATTTGAATACATAAATTAAATTAATTTAAAAAATATTTCAATACATTCATAACATATAGTGAGACATTAAATATAATGAAATACATAGAATACAGCGGGATATATTGAAATACAATTAAAAAAAAACAGTGAATACAATGAAATACAACAAGATACATGAATTGCAATGAAAAAAAAAGACAATGAATATAATGAAATACATAAAAATACATTAAAATATATTAACAGAAAATCAAGTTGCTCCGCCCCAAACTCCGTCGTCTTTGTTCAAGAACAAACCCTAATTTCTGGCGAATCTGCTGTTCACCGGAAGCCGGTAGTCAAAATGCACTGCCGTTGTGGAGATTTCAATAGATATCTAGAAGAGAACATTGATTGTAAATAGTTGCTGAGTTTCTTTAGATGTCCCCAAATGGAATGTTATGTGGATCAATAAAAACAGGGAAAAAGATATTTTCTTTCTTAAACACAAAGGATATGCCAAGAAAACTAACCTACCCTACAAAAAAACACAGAATAAAACACTTTTCATTAGAGGCTGCTTTCAAACATGACACCCTTGAGATCCAGAAAGGCTGAAGTTCATACAATTCATTGGTACTTAAATAAAAATTGAAAGCGCTTTTGTTTCTGAGAGACTAAGGACTGTTCTTGGATTTTTCAGTTGAGAGGATGCCTGTAGAATGAGGAGAGCGGAAATTTTAATGGGATGGGGGAAGAGAATGAGATGTATCAAAGTAGAGAGAGAAAGAAAATAGTGTAACTGAATAGCGTATATAGTGGCTTAGGGCTAGGAGGTAACCAAAATTAATATTTTGCTATAAACCTTAAAAGGTATCTGTAGAATATAATTTTTTTAAATGATATTTAGTTAAAATAAATAAGGTGTTAATCTTTACGATAGGAGGTAAAAATTCCTTTTTTGAACTCTTGATAAAATTCCTGACTCTGTCATTACTTCACCCCAAAGGCCCGTTACATATCCTTTCGATCTAAATAAATGTGTATGCAATTGACCCATTAGATTTCTTCTTTCCATCGCAAAAGAATTAAGGAAAATTAGCCGGTCGACAAAATTAATGGGGCAATTCCATCTATACCCGCTTTTTGTGCCATATTTTAACCTGTGCCCGCTTTGCAAAAAAATTACAAGCGTACCCACTTTTTCGCATAACTTCAGCACACGGGACTGAAGTAGCAAAGGCAATCACAAAAAACTTTAGCATTTTAGTAGCCGGGCCTGAAATTCAGCTCTAGAGCTGAAGTTTTTGTTTAGTAGCCCCAAAACTTCAGCTCTAGAGCTGAAGTTTTTGTCTTTGTAACCGGAAAACTTCAGCTCTAGAGCTAAAGTTTGCCAGTTATAAAATAAAAACTTCAGCTGTAGAGCTGAAGTTTCTATGTTGTAACTAGGAAACTTCAGCTGTAGAGCTGAAGTTTTTGTTTAGTAGCCCCAAAACTTCAGCTCTAGAGCTGAAGTTTGCCAGTTATAAAATAAAAACTTCAGCTCTAGAGCTGAAGTTTGCCAGTTATAAAATAAAAACTTCAGCTCTAGAGCTGAAGTTTTTGTTTAGTAACCCGGAAACTTCAGCTCTTGTTATAAAATAAAAACTTCAGCTCTAGAGCTGAAGTTTTTGTTTAGTAACCCGGAAAGTTCAGCTCTCTAGAGCTGAAGTTTTTCAGTTATAAAGGGAAGCTGAAGTTTTTTAAAAAGTGGGTACGGATGCAAACAAAAAGACAAAGCGGCTACAGATTAAAGAGGGGCGCCCTAACCGTGCAATTTTTACAATTAATTGCATATGCTAGATAAAAGGCCTATAAAAATGTATATATTTTTTCATATATATTATATATATACATAAAAAATATATATTTTATCGAATATTATTTTTAAGAGCGACTAAAATTATACTCCCTCCATTTCAATTTATGTGAACACATTTGACTGGGCAAGGAGTTTCAGAAAAGAGAGAAGACTTTTGAACTTGTGGTGTAAAATAAGGCACAAATATTTTGTGTGGCTATAAATCATTGCATAAAGGTAAATTGTTTCCAAATAAGGAAAGAGGTCATTTTTTTTGGCACGAACCAAAAAGGAAATAGGTTCACATAAATTGAAACGGAGGGAGTATATTTTTTCAAAAAGTTGTGAAGAGCGGGGTTGCGATGAAAGGAATCCCGACTCAAACACGTGTTCTACTAAAAAGAGGTAGTATTGTTTTGGGTCAGGTTTGAAGAAAATGAAGAAATGGGCTTCATTGATTTGGATTTGTTTGAATGAATCAAGGAAGATAAATCGAAGTGGAAATGACACCACGCAGTCATTTTTAAGGTTTTTTGTTTAGAATATATTCACAATTTATAATATATTTAAAGATCAGCCAATTTCGCTTGAACTTCAGGATATGACGTCCTAGAATTTAAACTTCAAAGTTCAAACTTCGAGACATCATGTCCTAAAGTTCGAAAATTGTGTCCAGAAATACGAATCTTATGTCTTGAATTTTAAATTAGTAATTCAGAAATTCAGAACAAGAGTCCTGAATTTTAAATTAGCAGGTCAAAATTTCAGGACACTAAGTCTTGGATTTAGAAATTCAGGATGCTTAGTACTGAAACTTGGGTAAACAAGCTAATCTTTCAATATATTATAAATTGTGAATATATTTTAAGTGACAAGCTTAAAAATGGCTATTTCTGCACTTCCATCCGGTCCAAATTGCAACTTACCTTTCTCTAGAAATTGGAGAAATTTATACATTTTCCTTTTTGTGATGATCATATTTCAACACTCTCAACTACCTGTGCAGTTCTACAGTTCTACATACCTCCATTGGCTCTTCAAATCTTGCTATGCTAGCATGTTTACTTATTTATCTCTAGTCGCTATTGAACTTTTTTCTTTTCTTCTAAGAACTACAAGCTGAAGGTAAAAGCTAGCATGATGTGAATATAAGAAAAATACTTCTTAATCCTTATCTTGTCATTAAAAGCATACACAAGTAACTTTTAACCCCAAGTAATTTACCCCCGGCCCCACAAAAAAAACCTACTTTTAACCCTTTCTTATTTTGAGAAATAAGAAAATGACAAAGAGTATTTCAACATCTTTTCTTTCAAGTTTTTACCTAATTTGATATTGACTTAACGAGAGAAAACAAGAAAAAGGTAATAAATCTTTATGTGGAATTATTTGACGGAAAAGATTGCACGAGTGGGGTTGTATTCCACCACTTTTTGGTTCCATATTTTAAGAATGTGGGAGGAAATGAAAAAAGAAGTTCCTTCTTTTGTTTTCACGATTTGATCGCAACTGTCTACTCTTTTTTTGTGGACAGAATCATTCACATTCTTTATTTCTGCTGGTAATTAATGAAAGGAACTTCTCTTCTGGATTTCTGCCTTTCTCTTTTGGAATCCATTCTCTCCGATCTTGTATGAGCTTGCTCATATTATCAGTTACAAGTCTGGATGAAAGGACGCAAATTGTCGTGGGTTTGTAAGCCATTAGCTAATTGTTTAATCAAAAATGTATCTTTCAGTCAAAGCCTATTTTTAGAAGAACTCAAGTTATTAATGATCAAGAAATTTCGTATATCTCAATTATGTGAAAGGAAAAGAACAAGAATAAGTAAGGAAATAACTGATTGCAAAGTCAATATAGAGAAAAGCAAAAAAGTAAAGTGAATATATTCCAATATTATTTCAGATGTCTTTACAATTCTCTTCCCTTATATAGGAATTTACAAACACAACGTTTCCTCCCTTTTATGGCCAAATTATTATGAATATTAATGACATTAATGTTCCGTTATAATTGGCAATCGTAACTGTTTATGGAGATTATGTAACGGCTCCAGTTCTTCTTCCTCATTAATTAGAGGTTCGTGAATCATCCCCTTCTTACTGTCTTGATTCCTTCAGCCCATATTTACTGAATGATTTAGACTCGAGCAACAACATCTCTTCATCTCGTGAATGATTTGTTCGTACCTCTTATATCTCGTGCATCTTCTAACGCAATATTCCAGCTGTCACCTTATTAGTGATTCACGTATCATGCCTTGTCAGCCATACATAATTTCACGTGTCATATTTATTTTCTACTAATACAGATAGTCCCCCACTTGTCGAATATTCTGTAATTAAATATTTGGGAAGTAGTATGCATTTATGGCGAAAATTTTTGCCACAGTTTCCTATGTATCATTGTGTCTTCTTCAGAACCAACACATTGCACGTCACATCTATTTAATGCATGTGCCACGTGGCCTCTGTCAATTAGGTCTGCGACTCTTCAATGATTTTTTAGGGTATTTTTGCGGCTGCCTCAATCATAAAGTGACTGTTTCATTATGACGTTTCCATCATGACTCACTTTACATGACGGTTGCTTCTTATTGTAAATACCCCACATGCCTTTAGTTTTTGGAAAACATTCAGTCTACAGTATTTTTCTTCTCTAATCATTTTTATCCTTCAGTCCGCGTTATTTTCTTGCATCCATGTCTTCATCAAACCCCAATTCTCATGAACTTCCCCCTTCAACTGCTTCTGTTAGGAGTAAAAGAGGCGGTATGTTACGTAACTTTAGGGTATTTATCTGTTTGTGGTTCTACTTCTCAACCCAATGTTGTTACCCTTTATTCATCTAGGACTACGGCTTCTTCAACTTCTGCCAAAAATAGGGAATCAAGTGAGCCCCTTCAAGAACCAACAGTTGATAAAATTATTCCTGCAAAATTTTCTTTCTCCACTCATTGTGAATCAATTAGAAACTAAGTTACTTCTATGACTTCCCATGATCGTACTGATGTCTATCATTCTCAGATTACTGATGGCTTGATTTCTCTTGTACGAAGAGAATGTTGCTGGAAACTTGATTTTCCAATTTTAGTTCCTGGTCCAAACCAAAGGATAACTTCGTTCCTAGCTAGTTATTCTTTCGTTTACACATACCTTTTTACTTTAGGTTTCAAGCCCCCTATTCACCCAGTTATGATAGAATTTTGTGGTTTCTTCAATGTTTACTTAGGAAAAATTGGTCCTATTGTATGAAAAACTATTGCATGTTTACGATACCTATCTAATTTTGCCTATTTACCCTTCACCTCTCAATATTTGATTCATCTTTATTCCCCTAAGTTGTTCTATTCAGGGATTTTTACTCTCTCTGTCAAGAGCAAAATTATTTTGGTTAGCCCTGAAGATGATAAGGATCGTGACTGGTATGCCCGTTTCGTTGCTGCTACCACAAGTAGTTTAGTGGGTGAGAAGAACATGCCTTTTCCGGAAAAAAGGAATTTTGCACGTACGTTTTTTTATTTTTATTTTTTATATCATTCTTTTATGAGGGAGGAAGAAACTGACGATCTTATGGATGTTTTTTTCTCTTTTTAGCAACCATGGAAGTTTTTTATAAAATACCAAACTTTCGTGCTTGGGTAGAGAAGTTGTTATCGGTTGCTCCTATGGAAAGAAGGTCTTGGAAATACCTTTCTCATAGGTTTGACTGGAAAGTCGAAACTCATGGTATCCTTCCTTTTAATTTCTTCCTTTCTTTCATATTTACTTGGAGATTTCTAACTTTTTTCTCTGTTAGGATTTCCCATTCGAGGTATCAGTTCCGCGTCTATTACTTCATTAAGGCTTTGTCTCTTGCTCCAGAAATGATTTTGAATGCTTCATCAAAGAGAAAAGCTGAGAGAGTTCATGGTTCTGAAGGTGAAGAGGAATAAGAAGAGGGTTCCTTAGTGCGCAGGCCTCGGCCTAGGATGTGCGTTATTTCGGATGATAAAAGCCACCCCTCTTCCAAGTATAGTTCCTGTGAAGTGTCATTTGAATGAGCTTTGATGAAGAGATGAATGTTGCACCTCATGGCTCTACTGATCAATAATTTTCCTATGGGTTTGATAATGAAGATTTGACCTTGTTTCTGAAGAAGCACCTCTCACCTCTTTTCCGGTGTCTGCTCCTATTGGTTCTCAAGTTTTTGCTCCTGTTGTTGCTGCTACTGCTCCTCCCGTGGCTGTTTTCATTTCCTCAACTGTCCCTACTGCTACCACTTCTCATGTTGAAGTTGGTTCTTCCAGTAGCAATAGGATGATGAAAAAAGTTACCATTGAAGTCTCCAAGGATGGTAATATTTTGAAAAATTCTAGTCAAACCGATGTATGGATAAAACCTCTAATTGGCCCAATTGAGAAGTCTAAGCTGGAAAGCTACAGTTCTTTAATATGGATGAATGATATTGTTCATTCATCTTTGAAGTTATAAGCCTTGGCTTTTTTTTCTTTATTTCCCTCGTGATTTTTTATCTTTGTTTGATAATCACTTCTTTCCTTTCTTTTGTAGATCAACTTGATAGGCACGGAGCTTATGAAGAGAATTGTCAATATTGAGCAGCTAGTTAATGATTATCGTATGGAAGCAGAAAAATGGATGGAACCGTACGAGAGTCTTCAATTGGAAAAAGAAGTTTTAGATGAGGAGAAGTGTGCTTTGGAACAACAAGTAAAAGTGATGGCAGAAGAATTGGCAATTGAAAAAGCCTCTTCCAGTCAAGTGGGTAAGGACAGAGACATTCTTGAGTTTTTATTTGCAGAGAAGCTTTCTAAAGCTCCCGAAGAAATTAGGGGTTTGAAAAAATTGCTTAATCAGAAGGAGATTTATGCCGGGGAGCTTGTTCCAATGCTCACTCAGGCTTAAGAAGACCTCCGTGCATCTTCAGACAAGGTCCAGTTCTTGGAGAGATCATTCCCCCCTTTGAAGACTTCTTATGATGCTTCTTTGACTGAAAAAGAAGAGTTGGAGGCTGAAATTGAGAAATGGGAGAAAGATTATGAGGCCCTTGAAGGTAAATCAACTATCACGACCCTAAAACTCACCCGGTCGTGATAGCGCCTATCGTGAAACTAGGCCAGCCGACACAATTCCTGAATTCAACCAGTATTCAATAAAAGTCATTTTAAGCCGTTAATTAAATAATAATCTCATAATGCAAGTCCAAATGAATTGTGCATAATAAATACACAAGTCCGATATCGGGGTATCACAAGTCACGAGCATCTACTAAGGTCTAAATACAACTAAGAGTCTAAAAATGTACTAATTAAAATCTAAGGAAGACAAGAGGGAGAAAAGCAGTGCTGCGAACGTCGGACAACTATCTTGCTAACTCCAATGACTCTGCCACTGAGCAATCAACACCCACTATCGGGTTAAGAAATAGCTTAATCTACACACAAGGTGCATGGAGTAATGTGAGTACACCAACTCAGTAAGTAATAAAAGTTGTGCAGTAAGAAAACACGTAAGCCACGTCATAACGCTACAGCAAATACATTACATTCCAAAAAAAAATACAGAAACCACATACGTCATAAATCAAGCTCAGTTTCTTTAAAAATCCTTTTTAAAACAACCTTCAATAGTTTCAAACAAGTGATAAAAACAATGAGTAAAAATGATAGAAACGTAAACAACCCCTCCGGGAAAATATGTACTATAAACTACCCCTCAGGCATAATATCAACAGAACTAGCCCCTGGGGCTACCTCACAATCACTAGTAATCAGCCCCTCGAGCATAACATGAATTAAGAACCGCCCCTCGGGCAATCATAGATCAAGAAAAGCCCCTTGGGCTTCAATATGAAATAACAGCAGCCCCTCGGGCTACAACACATCATACACACTAGGTATCCACGCTCACTAGGGGTGTACAGACTCTGGAGAGTCCCCTTACGGCCCAAGCGCAATAATAACCCACCTCGTGGCATAATCAAATAGGCTCTCGGCTTCATATCAAGCCACCTCGTAGCATAGCAACTCAGGCCCTCAGTATCAAAATCATGAATCAGCGCAATACCACTGCGGCGCGTATCCTTTTGCCATAATAACCTCACAACATAGGCCCTCGACCTTACTCAGTCAGAAATCTCTAAAAGCCACTCGGGCACAGTAAACAAGTACCCGACTCAAAATCATTTATGAAATCAAAAGGACTGAATAAAACTGAGTTATGAAAACAGTAAGAATATAGCATGACTTAGTAAAAACTTTAAACCAAAACAGTGAGGTAAAATAGTACTAAAAGCCCCTAAGGGTCCAAACAATCGGCACAAGGCCCAAACATGACATTTATCCCCAAACACAATAACATTTTTCAAAATATAACAATATCAAAAAGTTTTCAAGTAAAATACGCGATTTAATAATCGTACGGGATGGACCAAGTCAGCATTCCCAACGGTGCACGACTCCACGCTCGTCATCTAGCATGTGCGTCACCTCAAAATAGCACAACGATCTAAAATTCGGGGTTTCATACCCTCCGAACAGTATTTACAACCATTACTTACCTCAATCTGATCCAAACTCTAGCTCGCGATGCCTTTGCCTCTCGAATCAGCCTCCGGATGCTCCAACTCTATCCAAAACATATTTATACCATTAAAATATGCTAAGTGAACAAAGTCCACTTGAAAATATCCAATTTACATCAAGAATCCCGAAATTGGCCAAACCCGACCCCTGGTCCCACGTCTCGAAATCCGACAAAATTAATATCAATGGAACCCTTAACCTCTATCGAGTTCATACATACCAAATTTACCAAAATCCAACCACAACTGACCCCTCAAATCCCAAAGTTTAGGTCTCTAATTTCCAAGCCCTATATTCCAATTTGCTACTGATTTTCCCATATAATTAAAGCTTACAACCTTAAAAATCATCATAAAAACGAGTTTAGGGACCAAGGACCTTACCTCTAAGAAGCCCTCTTGAATTCTCCCTTCAATTAGCTCTCCAAAGATTCTCCCCGAATAAAATATGGTGAAAATCCACTCAAAATCACGAAGGTGAAATTTATATATTCTGACCCAGCAAAATTGCACATGCGGTTAAAATCTCGCATATGCGGTCCCATGTGCACATCTGAGCAAATCACTTAAGCGCCCCAGATTGCACATGCGATCACACTCCCGCACCTGCGTTATCGCAGGTGCGCTCATCCTTCCGCATCTGTGGTTCCAGCGTCTCTTGCCCATTTTCGCATCTGTGACCCAAATTGCGCTTCTGTGGGCCCGCACCTGCGGCCCCCAAGCCGTAGGTATGGTTATGACAGGAACTTAGCACTTCAGCTGCATATTCAAACTTAAAACCTCCCGTCACCAATCCGAAATCTCCCCGAGGTCCCTCGGGACCTTGACCAAGAGCACCAACAAGTCATATACCACTATCCACACTTATACCAATCTTCAAAACACCTCAAACAACATCGAATCAACCAAATCATATCGGATTTAAGCCTAAGATTCCAAAAACTTCTGAATTCCGATTTTGATCAAAAAGTCTACCAAACCTCGTCTGAATGACTTGAAATTTTGCACACACGTCACATTTGACACAACGAACCTACTGCAACTTCGGGAATTCCATTCCAACCCCTATATCAAAATCTCATCTATCAACCGAAAAATACCAAAATTTCAATTTTGCCAATTCAAGCCTAAACCTTCCATTGACCTCCAAATTACATTCCGATCAAGCACCTAAGTCCCAAATCACCTAACAGAGCTAATCAAATCATAAAAATTCCAATCCGAGATCATATGCTAACAAGTCAAAAGTTAGACAACCCTTTTAAATTTGAAGCTTCAACTTGATAACTATCCTTCCAAAACCATTCTGATTACCCTGAAAACAAAAACCGACAATTTACACAAGTCATAATACATCTCACGGGGCTAGTCATGCCCGATAACTAGCGAGGGAAGTGCAAAAACTCAAAATGACCGTTTGGGTCGTTACATCCTCCCCTACTTAAACATATGTTAATCCTCGAACATGCCCAGAGTTGTTCCGAAAACCATCAAATCGTTGTGTGAACTCATCATGAACATACCCGGCGGTGATCTCACGTCACCTTATCTCATATAGTTCCTACAACACAATGTAACTGAAATTCCACAATCCAACCTAGCCCATAAATCTTAGAACCACATTTCCACTTCTGAAATCATTCACAAGATCAGAATCTCACATATATACTTTAATAAGCCCAAACAAGCTTCAACAATTTGCAACCTCAAATGCAATTACATGATATACCACCCAACTCAAACACTCATAGCGATGACTTTTGATCACAGCCATTGCTTAGAACACCCGAATATCGATAGTAAACCTCTTATAAAATAAAGCATCATTCCAATACTTTCATACACTTCCAATTATAACACGTAGAAAGTCATAACCATTCCTCAAATCAACCATTCATGAAGCCACTTCTACTTTGGCAAGGACCATTGCAAATTTCTGAGCTGAACATCGATATTATCCTTACAACACGCTGAAACTGAATTTGTTTGTATTCATTCTAGATCCCAACGATCTCATCTAATCCAACACAACTACCCTAGTGAAATGACACATCAATACAATCTAAAACTACAACTCGTGCAATCCGCGCACCAATAAGCAACAATCCGAACGTACTCAAATTATGAAGAATGACTCAAATGAGAGGGTTGTTCTGCAAGCTCTTTAGTACCCCCCACATACAATGCTGAGAACCTATCACACATCGTAGAAACTGAATATATGAATCCAACCTGAAGGGTCATACCTCCACATAACTTACCTGCAATGTGCGACCCTATCCGAACACTAGTTCACATGAAACACCTCAATTTACTATGCTCCAAATTGACAACTGCGTGCAATTTGATGTCTAGAACCAAATCAAATAATCATTCCCACGGTGAAGCAATTGACATAATATTACACAAACCCGAAAGGACATAACCGATACGTTATCCGCCGAGCAATACCCAATACTCTTCCTGCTCAAATTCCACTAAGAGGCCCTAATAAAACTGCACCACATGTGCCAATCAAACCCTGACGTAGATCTCCCCAGATCACTAATAAGCTAAAAAAAATCGAATCAACACATCCCTCAATTATACAACTTGGAGTCAACCAAGCCGACTCGATGTAGAACACACCTCTAATACACAATCATCCCACGAGAGGTACTTCTATAATTCTTCTATGCCACTATGCTACTCGAATATCAGCAGTCGATCCAACAACAGAGCGCTGCAGTACTAATGAAGTATCCTCAACTCAAACACATCGCCCTTCCTCAAATGTATACCCTCATCAAGCCATACCAACCAGTGATCTCATTTATCTAGTCGCTTGAACTGTCCATTCTATCTAAGTATTTATGACCTTCCTTTCAAATTGAATCATGACCTTACACATGCAAATCTCAATCCTACATAACATACCGCATATACATAACTGTTGGCCCAAGTTCAGGTAAGGTTTTGAAGAATGACAAATGAACTCAGTCACAGACCAGGTCCATCATGTGAGGCATAATATTTATCAACCTTGATATGTAAGATGCACGTGAAGGAGATAACTCTTAGTGATCAAGCAGAAATATCTCCTGAACTCATCGAAAAGGTTGCATATTGGATGAGGAGAGAAAGTCTCCTCATGGAAAAGGTTACAATCCGGATAAAGGATAAGGTTGGAGTTTGTAATGTTCAAGGACTCAACTTCGATGGAAGATCAGTAATTGAGTCTCAATCAAACTCTAATTACTAACTCATTAAATAACAGGGATTGTTCTCTTTTACAGGTATTGCACAAACGCAGAAGTTAAACTAAATTGAGAGCAAAAGAGCGAGGCAATTTTGCAAGCAATTTATGCAAGATTCAAGTGTGCATTCCTGAAGCTACTTGAACAAGATAGAAGAACCAGTTCCTTTGTGTCTTTCTTTTATTATAGTTCAATTGTAGTAGGTGTTTTAAAGTTATACATTTTCGGCTTTCATAGAAGCAATTGTATTAGGTACTTTGATTATTCAAGTTAGAGTTAACTTGAAGGTGTCACAACAGTTGAGGCTGTATGTCACACTGGGATTAGAGTTTAATCCTTAGATTTACAAGAGTTATGTAAATTCTATTTTGGCTCAGTAATTTTAGTGGAAGTTTGGGAAAATTCTACTGATTAGTAGGTCGTGGTTTTTTCACTTTTTGAGCCAGGTCTTTTCCACGTAAAAATCTCTATGTTCTTTTATTTTATATACTCTTAATTCCGCAAACAGTAGTAGTAAGTACACCTAGAAGAACCAGGTTCTTCTAGAGCAAAAAATTGGGTACCACACAAATCACCCCCCTCTTGTGTGGTATTGGCGCTTAGAACATCAATTGGTATCAGAGCAGGTTATCATTGAAGAGGCTAACGCCTTAGGAGAAGATCAACATGAGTGCACCACCTGGGAATTGGGAAGGGCAATCCACTACTAGGCCTCCACTTTTCAATAGTCAGTACTATTCTTGGTCAAAGAACAGGATGAGAGATCACATCATAGGGAAAGACTATGAACTCTGGGACATAGTCACTGATGGTCCCCTAGCAACCACAAAGAAGAATGCTGAAGGAGTTGATGTGCCAAAGACAAGGGCTGACTGCACTGCTGAAGACCTGAGAAAGTGGGAGAAAAATGCTAAGGCCAAGAAATGGCTTGTGTGTGGACTAGGTCCAGATGAGTACAGTAGGATCCAAAGTTGTACTACTACTAAGGAGATATGGTACACTTTGCAAGTGGCCCATGAAGGAACACCTCAAGTGAAAAGATCAAGAGGAACACTGATGTATTCTTAATATGAGAATTTTACTATGAAGGATGGAGAAACTATCCAGGAGATGTATACTAGGTTCACTACACTGACAAATGAACTTAAGTCTCTTGGAAGGGTTACTCTTGAAGAAGACAAGGTCGAGAAAATTCTGACAATGGTTCTACCAATCACATGGGAAAACAAAATCACTGCTATTTAGGAATTCAAGAATATTGCTACTCTCAAACTAGATGAACTGATTGGAAATCTGACTGCTTATGAAATGAGAAGGAAAACTATGAAGATGGATACACCCAAGAAGGAGAGAAGCTTAGCTCTCAGAATTGCTGAAGGTTCAGATCTGGAAGATGATAAGATGGCTATGATCACTAGAGATTTCAAAAAGTACCTGATGAGAGGAAAGGGTTCCTCAAGAGGTACAACCTTCAACAAGTCAAGAGCTCCTCAGAAACAGACCAATGAGGGTTGCTACAAGTGTGGTAGGACTGATCATATGATCAAGAACTGCCCTCAGTGGGAAATTGAGTAGAAGAAAGAAAGAGCTGAACGAAGGAACATGAGAACCAAAAAGAAACAAAGGTTCAACCAAGGCTATGGTTGCTGCTTGGGCAGAACCCTCAGATGAAGACTCTGAAGATGAAGCTGAAGAAGAGCAAGCACTGATGGCCATCGGAGAATCAAATGATGAACAAGAGGTCCAAGTGAAAGGAAGGAGCCAAATATGGTATATGGATAGTGGATGCTCAAAACATATGACTGGGAACAAGTACCAGTTCCTTTTACTTGAGTACTTAAAAAGAGGTAATGTCTCCTTTGGTAATGGAAAGAAAGGTGACATCAATGGGTTGGAAAGGTAGGCAAAACAGATTCTCATTCCATAGAGAATGTCTACCTGATAGATGGCTTGAAATATAGCCCAATAAGTGTGTCACAATTGTGTGACAGAGGTAACCTTGTGGCTTTTACCTCCACCAAATGCTTTGTAATTAACCTTACCACGGACAAGATTGTTTTGCAGGGAAAAAGAGTTAACAATATTTACATTTTAGATTTGTCCACTCTTTCAGAAAATGAACTCACTTGTTTAAGTGTGTTGGTTAGTGATCACCTCCTGTGGCACAAAAGACTTGGTCATGCAAGTCTAAATGAGCTGAACAAACTAGTCTCTAAAGACTTGGTGATAGGGCTACCTAATATCAAGTTAAAGGAAGACAAAGTTTGTGAGGCATGTGCAATGGGGAAGCAGGTAAGGTCATCCTTCAAAAGCAAGAAAATGGTAAGTACAACCAAGTCATTGGAACTAGTCCATATCGATCTATGTGTTCCAATGAGAACCATGAGTAGAGGTGGAAAGAAATATGTAATGGTGCTAGTTGATGATTATTCTAGATTTACCTGGGTTCTATTTCTAACCTCCAAAGATGAAGCATTTGACATGTTTTCTGCATTTGTTAGAAAAACTCAAAAATAATTAGGAAATCAACTTGCCTCCATTAGGTCTGATCATGGAACTGAATTTGAAAATTCCAAGTTTGGTGAGTTTTGTGATGAAAATGGTATAAATCATAATTTCTCTGCCCCTAGGCCCCTTCAACAAAATGGAGTAGTTGAAAGAAAGAATAGAACTCTTGAGGATATGGCTAGAACTATGCTACTTTCTAGTAAATTGCCTCACAGCTTCTGGGCAGAGGCTGTATGCACTGCATGTTACATAATCAATAGAAGCATGACCAGATCTCTGGTAGAGAAGACTCCCTATGAGTTACGTAAAGGGAGAAAACCAAACATATCCCATCTTAAGGCATTTGGTTGCAAGTGCTATGTACACAATAATGGAAAAGACTCCCTAGGAAAGTTTGATCCCAGAAGTGATGAGGGAGTGTTCTTGGGATATTCTTCACATAGCAAAGCATATAAAGTGCTTAATAAAAGAACTTTGTGTATAGAAGAAAGTGTGCATGTAGTATTTGATGAAACTAACTTTCTTTCTGAGAGACAGGAACATGAAGATAAAGCCACTGGATTGGTAAAAGACTTGACTGAAGAATCATCTCAGGTCAAAGTGTCACCAACGAAAGGAACAGGTGATGGAACAGGTTCTTCCATACAGGGCATCCTGACAGGGGGAAGAAATCAAAGAGGAATTGAAATAAATTATTTGAAGGAACCTGTTCATGATCCTGTTCCTCAACAAATGGCAGAAACATCTAGCAGAAGCCAGTTGGTTGTGAAACCTTACAAGTATCAAAGTTCTCATCCCATTGAGAACATTCTCACTGATCCAACATCTAAAGTTAAAACCAGATCACAATTAAAGCTTTTGATGCTTTTCTATCTATCATTGAACCTAAAAATGTTGTTGAGGCTTTGTAGGATGCATATTGGGTGAATGCAATGCAGGATGAGATTAACCAGTTTGAAAGGAGTCAAGTTTGGCACCTAATACCAAGACCCAAGGACAGATCAGTCATTGGTACAAAATGGGTCTTCAGGAACAAACTTGATGAATATGGAACAGTTACAAGGAACAAGGCAAGATTGGTGGTTCAAAGTTACAGCCAGGAGGAGGGCATAGACTATGATGAGACTTTTGCTCCAGTTGCAAGACTAGAGGCAATAAGACTTCTTATAGCCTTTGCAGCACATATGGAATTTACTCTTCATTAGATGGATGTCAAAAGTGCCTTCCTAAATAGCTACCTAAAAGAAAAAGTGTTTGTGAAACAACCTCCAGGGTTTGAGAGTAAGGAATGTCCTGAGCATCTGTACAAGCTGGACAAGGCTCTCTATGGACTCAAGCAGGCCCCAAGAGCATGGTATGAATGACTGTTAAAATTCCTACTGAAGCATGGTTACAAGAGAGGTAAAATAGATAGTACCTTATTCTTAAGGGATAAAGGTAAGGATCTCCTTATTGTGTAAATTTATGTTGATGACATAATCTTTACGGCCACCACTGACAAGTTAAGTAAGGACTTTGCAAAATTAATGGGGAGTGAGTTTGAAATGAGCATGATGGGTGAGCTTAATTTCTTCTTAGGCTTACAAATCAAACAAAGTCCAAATGGAACCATGATCCATCAACAGAAGTATACAAAATAGCTAATCAAAAAGTTTAAAATAGAGGAATCTAAAGAAATAGACACACCTATTGCAACTTCCACTAAATTAGATGTTGATGAAACTAGTTCATCAGTTGATCAAAAGTTCTATAGGGTTATGATTGGTTCACTCTTGTATCTCACTGCTAGCAGACCTGACATTGTTTTCAGTGTAGGACATTGTGCTCGTTTTCAGGCAAATCCAAAAGAGTCTCACTTGACTGCTGTCAAGAGGATACTAAGATATCTGAAAGGAATCACTGATTTGTGCCTTTGGTATCCTAAAGGTAGTAATTTTGATCTAGTAGGATATGTTGATTCTGATTATGCAGGTTTCCTAGTAGATAGGAAGATCACCTCAGGTATGGCACACTTCCTTGGTTCAAGTCTTGTGTCATGGGCTACCAAAAAGCAAAACTCTGTGGCCCTATCTACTGTTGAAGCTGAGTATGTTGTTGCTGCTTCTTGTTGTGCTCAATTACTATGGATCAAACAATAGCTGGTAGATTTTGGAATTGAAGTGGGATGTATTCCAATATTCTGTGATAACACTAGTGCTATAAGTATGACAAAGAACCGTGTTCATCATAAGAGGACTAAGCACATAGATGTTAGACACCATTTATTAAGAGATAACTATGAGAAAGGATTGATTTCAATAGAATTCGGTGCTACTGATAAACAAATAGCTGACATCTTTACTAAAGCACTGAGTAGAGAAAACTTTGAGAGGAACGGGTTGGAATTAAGGATGATTAAGATCACCTAATAGGTCCAGTTCAGAATGCATAATGAAAAAAAAATTGGTTAGGAGTTCTAACTATTGTGTAATTATCTAGATCAATTCTTACTCAGTTTCGTACTTTAATTAATATACTCCTGTGACATGTGTATATATATGATTCACTGATCTCTTATAAAGTTTCTTCTATTTTGGCAATTAAGGCATGTTCAAGAAAGTTCTATATGAAGAACCTGGTTCATCAGTATGTGTTCATATAAAAAGCTTAGGTATGTTTTCTATACTCTGCACAATTAGAAAGATTATTTTTCCAATCATGAGCAGAAATCCTACAAGCATCAAATACCCAGAAATTATATCCATTGAGCATTGAACCGGTTTCGTTCCCCTAGAACTCTAAAAATCAGGATTTTTGCCTAAAATCTAGCAAAGCCAAATAATCACTAAGAGACTGGAATTATAACTTGATTAGACTTCTAATTGACCCCTGAAAAAGTTGATGTTACTGCATTTAAGTCTAATTATCTTTAAATACCCACCACACCTTTCTTCATTAGTCCATAACCGTTAAAAACTCTACTCTCGTTCTGATCACCTTTCTTCTCTCCAAAATTCCCAAAATTCCCAAATTCTTCCAGAAATAATTCACCATGACTAACCTCCAAGATAATCCAGACACTTCACCACCACTATCCCCTTCTAATATGTCTTCATCTACTCCTCCTAGTGTTTTCCCAAAACCTAGGTTTCCTAGACAGAAAATGTTGGATAGAAAAACTATGGCTTCTGGGTCTCTAAGAAAAGCCATAAATGAGAAATTGAGGGCTAGCCAAAAGAAGGAAAGTCCTGCTCGAGAATCTGACTCCAGCTCTGAGTCTGAAGCCTTTATTTGTGCCAGCGAAGGTGAAGAACATGAGTCTTCTGACACTGACAAAAATCAAGAAACTCCTGGTGAGGTAAATACTTGTTTGGTATTCTCTGATGTAGTTTAAAAGGTTGAAAATAGGTTTGTCTTGGTTTGTCCTGTCAAGGATGTACAGGGTGCTAATTCTAGTAGAAGAGGAGGTAAAAAGAAAGAAAAAGAGAGAGAAGGAGACAATGGTAATGTGAGGGGAAATAAGAAAGAAAAATTATTGGCTATCTGTGGGAATGTTGAAGATAGTGGAAACAACTCAGGGGGAAATAGTTCTGGGGAGGCGGCTGAAGGGATAGTAAATTTAAGCAAGCATCAAGATGAACCTGGTGCATCTGCTGAGGAAACTTTGGCAGAACTTTTGAAGAAGGTTGGGGCCAGTTATGATCCAAAGAAGCGCAAGGCTTCCACACAAAAGGCTCCAACTGCCTCCAAGCCACCAAAGAAAAGCAAAATGTCATCTCCAAAACCTAATGTACCTTCAGTATCTAAGGGAAGAGCTACCAGGAGCAGGGTCAAGCAAAGTGAAGCAGAATTGCAGAAAGCTCTGGAAGAGAGTAGGAAGAAAAAGAGGGAAAAAGGAAAGGCTAAGGTTGTGGAGAGTGTTGAGATTGCGGAAGAGAAGAAGAAGAGATGAACTTGGTCTATCAAAAAAGAGGAACAACTAAAAAGGTTCCAACACCCAAACCAAAGAGTTCCAAGACTTCTTCTGTACCTACACCTGCTGAATCCTCTTTAGCCAAAAGAACTAGGTCTGATATGTAGGGTAAACAAAAGAAAATTGTTAAAGAATATGTTGAGTGGAGTGGTGCTGAAGAAGAGGAAGAATCTGAGAAAGATCAAGATAGGTTTGCCATCTTTGGTAGAAGGAAAATTTTGAAAGGAAGGTTGTTGAAAGACCTGGATGAGCCAGGTATGAGAAGATTGATAGATGCTCTTACTGCACAAGGGTGGAAGGACACGGTCCTTGAGATGGATGGAAGGCTAGCTAGAAATGAGTTGATAGAGTTTATGGCCAACGCCATTGTGAAAAATGGAGTAGTCTCCAGCCTGGTGAATGGCGTAAAAGTGGAGTTTGATACAATCAAACTGGGTGAGATTCTGGACATACCAAGTGAAGGGTATGATGACTACACAAGGCAAAGGTGGCCATGTCCGGAATCTCTCCCCACTGCTCTTCAAATCACTAGGATTTTTTGTGAAGATGCAAATGCTGAAGATGTACCTGAAGCCAGATTTGTTCAAAAGAGTGAGATGAGACCTGAGCACAAGGTCTTGTTTGAATTTGTTAACAAATTCCTGTGTCCTAGACAGGAGAGGAGGCATACTGCCAACTATACGGACTTGGTGCTTATGGAATGCCTTGTGAGAGGAAAGCAGATAAATTGGCCTGCTTTTATTATCAAACTACTGGACAAGGTTATTAATGGCTCCAAGGCACATGCAACTCCATATGGGTTCATACTGACTACTGTGCTGGACAAGCTAAGGGTGCCCTTGAAGAAATAGGAGATGGCATCAAGCAAAGAGCATTTTGGTGTTAGGACCTTATTGGCTTGTGACTATCCTGTCAATGCCACCCCAGTTGAACCTGGTTCATCTCTGAAGACACCAATAAATAGCGAGGCTAGGGCATTGGTTCAAGAGTATGGGACTAAGGATGCTGAAATTGCTAGGCTTCAAGCTTGTGTTGCTGATTTGGAAGCTGAAAGAGATGGCCTTCGAGCTGAGCTAGCAAACGAAAAGGAGAAAAAGTGAAGGAATGCTTGAGAATATGCTCAACCTTCTCCAAACCCAGCCCTCTAGTTCTTTTAAGCCTTAGGTCCTCCAGTTGTTGTCTTCTGAACCAGTCCAGTACCCCCCCTCCCTAGTGACCCAGTTTGGGACGTTTTCATTTTTTTTGCTCATGTTTGGAAGTTTTTCTTTCTTTTTGTGGTTTGTAGGTGGAAACATATTTAATGAATGACAACTACTATTTCTCTTGTTCTATGAAGATTTTGTTCTTAATAGTTTATTGTGTTTGTTGATTATTGATGATTTAATCCATGTTTTCACTTGCAGTTGCCCAAGTGGCCATGAGTAATTACTAATATATGGGATTCACATGTGTATGCAACTTTTTGATGATGTCAAAAGGGGGAAGAGATATTGTGCTTTAATTTTATTCTGAATAATGTGATATTTATAATCTAATTTAACATGGCCCTTGATTATAAGTTAAAATGCTAAGTTAAGTGTTAAGCTGAGTTCTTACAGATTTTTGATTCATAAAAGCACAAAGTTTGTCATCATCAAAAAGGGGGAATTTGTTGGCCCAAGTTCAGGTGAAGTTTTGAAGAATGACAAATGAACTTAGTCGTGGACTAGGTCCATCATGCGAGGCACAGTATTTATCAACCTAGACATGTGAGATACACATGAAGGAGATAACTCTCAGTGATCAAGCAGCAATATCTCCTGAACTCATCAAAAAGGTCGCATATTGGATGAGGAGAGAAAGTCTCCTCACGGAAAAGGTTACAATCCGAATAAAGGATAGGGTTGGAGTTCGTAATGTTCAAGGACTCAACTTCGATGGAAGATCAGCAATTGAATCTCCATCAAACTCTAATTACTAACTCATTAAATAACAGGGATTGTTCTCTTTTACAAGTATTGCACAAATGCAGAAGTTAAACTAAATTGAGAGCAAAAGAGCGAGGCAATTTTGCAAGCAAATTATGTAAGATTCAAGCGTGCATTCCTGAAGCTACTTGAACAAGATAGAAGAACCAGTTCCTTTGTGTCTTTCTTTTATGCTAGTTCAATTGTAGTAGGTGTTTTAAAGTTGTACCTTTCCAGCTTTCATAGAAGCAATTGTATTAGGTACTTTGAGTATTCAAGTTAGAGTAAACTTGAAGGTGTCGCAACAGTTGAGGTTGTGTGCCACACTGGGATTAGAGTTTAATCCTTAGGTTTACAAGAGTTTTGTAAATGCTGTTTTGGCTCAGTGATTTTAGTGGAAGTTTGGGAAAATCCTACTGAGTAGTAGGCCGTGGTTTTTTCACCTTTTGAGCCAGGTGTTTTCCACATAAAAATATATGTGTTCTTTTATTTTATGTACTCTTAATTCCGCAAATAGTAGTAGTAAGTACACCTAGAAGAACCAAGCGTGAGAACTTCATATCCCTTCCGAGCCACAAGCAACTATGTACTCAACTAGCCAAGAACTTTTCATTGATCCCATCTAGAAGAAAATCACTACACATCCCATGCACCTCACGCTCGAAGCAAATATACATCTCTAATCATGGTAGAAACCATCAAGAGCTCTCCGAATTCCATTTGCACAAAGCTAAACCGTCAGGACTGAATCCTTCTAACTAAACCAAGCTACACAGGTCACTAAAACACAATCCAAGAGCATTGTCGCGAAACACTTGTAGAAGCTCATTACATCGCAAGCACCCAAAGAACTAATCATATCCTCACCGTGCCGATCCGGCCTATTACCAAGCTATCCTATCCATCTGAGTTTCCTTCTGATTTACCTTCAACTTGATACTCCTTCTTACTATAACACTACAATTTCCTCAACCCAGACTCACCACACAAGACCCAAACATAAAACCACACCGTCTAGGGCTCATAAGCTGCTGAATACTCTATTAACCATTCCCAAAAGCACCACATCCAAAATACCTACCCTGAAGGGACTTCCTGCGAATCCCAGGCCATTACTTTTACCTTCATGATGCTGATATATGGAATCCCATAATGATATAGAAGAATTACTAGTCTTGACACCTTCCAGTGCAATCTTAGTTTCTAGCTAAATGTACAACCTGAAAATCTCCAATTATTATATGTAAGATCTTGAACTTATTAGAACAATTCTCGAGAGTCATCCACTCTACTCAAACCGAAATTAGACCGATCAAATGGATCGGAGGCTTATGCTCCAATAGTAGTCCGACTCCGCAGAATGTAACCTCATCTTAATGCAACCAAGTAACTTCATGTTCTATGCACCGCACATCCTTTACCGATAACAACTCAAGTCATTCCACGATTATCATACACCCATATATCATAACATAGCCTTTATTAAAATTTCCTTTACTCGAGCCATACTCGATCTCAACCTCCGTAAGTCACAACTGATTCACCGATATGCCTCAAACTGGAACCATCATAGCACATAACCACGCAATCAACTAATCAATAGCAGACTCCCCCACTTGACTCGAAGCCATAGATCAAAACACATAATAACTCATAATGAATATACTCTATTATTGCCATAATACCATAGTGATATTAAACTCAATCCTTCATAAGCTCGTGCAACACAGCCCATCTAGTACTTCAAATCTTCTGCAATCTCGCGTTCACCCTCATAACAGTCAAGTCCACTCTCATAAGCAACCTAAATTTAAATTGCAACACATATCCTTCACTGGTAAAAGAAATCTCCCAACAACAATATAAGGATCACACAAACTTCAGAACACTTCGCAGGAGATGACCCACCCACTTCGCCTCAAACTAACATCTCTTTAGATCCTTTCACCGTCATAAACATTATGCAGTCCTTTATTCTTCCTGAGTCTGAACTCATATCAGAACATGAAATCTACTTCACTTCCCAACTAGGAAACATGAAAATATCCTTCATAACACCCACAACTCGGGGCTATACATCAAATCACGATAGAAATCAAACACCAAATAGTTCTTGCTGCCCCAAAGCAGACCCTTCTCGTCTCATTCAATTCATATGAACACATCTCGTAGTCACATCACACTCATCATGTAACTATCCAGTCATCACTTCCTTTAAAAGGGACACAATCGAACATATAGATCCAGAAACACACGCTCGCGCAATAAATAGCTTAGGGCTCAAGCTATAGGCAAATTCCAGCCACAAGTCTTCCAGACTGGCCCAACATCAACACACACAGATCACATCTCGCCCCTCGATCAAGGAATCACAAGCAGGAACATTTGGTATTGAGCGCTCATGCACACATACGAATGCATGGAAGGAATTCAAAGAGTTACATTTTAAGCTAAATCAAAGACACACGATAAGAATTCAAGAAGTTAAAATTTCCTAAAGGTTCTGTAGCTTATTGAGGATAAGTATAGACGTCTTTGTACCGATCCGCGAGACTCTACTAAACCTGCTCATCACTCGTGAGACCTATGTAACCTAGGCCCTGATACCAACTTGTCATGACTTTAAAACCGATCGGTCGTGATGGCGCCTATTGTGAAACTAGGCCAGCCGATACAATTCCCGAATTCAACCAGTATTCAATAAAAGTCATTTTTAAAACAACCTTCAATAGTATCAAATGAGTGATGAAAATAATGAGTAAAAATGATAGAAATGTAAACAGCCCTCGAGTAAAATATGTACCATAAACTGCACCTCAGGCATAATATCAACAGAATCAGCCCCTTGGGCTACCTCACAATCACTTGTAACTAGCCCCTCGGGCATAACATCAATCAAGAACTGCCCCTCGGGCAACATAGATCAAGAACAGCCCCTCAGGCTGCAATATGTAACAACAACCGCCCCTCGGGCTACAACACATCATACACACTAGGTATCCACACTCACTGGGGGTGTACAAACTCCAAGAGGGGACCCTTACGTCCCAAGCACAATAACAAGCCACCTCGTGCCATACTCAAATAGGCTCTCAACCTCATATCAAGCCACCTCGTGGCGTAACAAATCAGGCCATCAGCCTCAAAATCATGAATCAGCACAATACCGCTACGGCGCACAACCCGATCCTATAATAACCTCACAATACAAGCCCTCGGCCTTACTTAGTCAGAAATCTCTAAAGGTCACTCGGGCACAGTAAACAAGTACTCGGCTCAAAATTATTTATGAAATCAAAAGGAGTGAATAAAATTGAGTTATGAAAACAGTAAGAATATATCATGACTGAGTGTAAAATTTAAACCAAAACAGTGAGGTAAAACAGTAGTAAATGCCCCTAAGGGTCCAAACAATCGGCACAAGGCCCAGACACGGTATTTAGCCCCAAACATAATAACATTTTTCAAAATATAATAATATCAAATAGTTTTCAAGGAAAATATGTGACTTAATAGTCGTACGGGATGGACTAAGTCATAATACTCAACGGTGCACGACCCCATGCTCATCATTTAGCATGTATGTCACCTCAAAGTAGCACAACGATGTGAAATTCGGGGTTTTATATGCTCAGAACAGTATTTACAATCATTACTTACCTCAATCCAGTCCAAACTCTAGCTAGTGATTCCTTTGCCTCTCGAATCGGCCTCCGGATGCTCCAACTCTATCCAAAATTGATTTATACCATCAAAATATGCTAGGGAAAAAATGCCCACTCGAAAATATACAATTTACATCAAGAATCCTGAAATTTGCCAAACCCGAACCCCGGGCCCATATTTCGGAATCTGACAAAAACTATAATCAATGGAATTCTTAACCTCTCATGAGTTCATACATACCAAATTTACAAAAATCCAACCACAAATGACCCCTCAAATCCTAAATTTTAGGTCTTCAATTTACAAGATCTAACTTCCAATTTGATACTGATTTTCCCATATAATTCAAGCTTACATCCTCAAAATTCATCATAAAAACGTGTTTAAGGACCAATGACCTTACCTCTAAGAAGCCCTCTTGAATTCTCCCTTCAATTAGCTCTCCAAAGCTTCTTCCCGAATGAAATATGGTAAAAATACACTCAAAATCGCGAAGGTGAAATTTATATATTCTGACCAAGAAAAACCGAACATGTGGTTAAAATCTTGCACCTACGGACCCGCACTTGCGGTCCCAGGTGCACTTTTGCGTAAATCACTTAAGCGCCCTAGGCCGCACCTGCAATCACACTCCCGCACCTGCGCGATCGCAGGTGCGCTCATCCTTCTGCATCTGCGGTTCCAGTGCCTCTTGCCCATTTCCACATCTGTGACCCAAATTGCACTTCTGCAGGCCCACACCTGCGGTCCCCAAGCTACAGGTGTGATTATGATAGGAAGTTAGCACTTCAGATGCATATTCCAACTCAAAACCTCCAGTCAACCATCCGAAATCGCCCCGAGGTCCCACCAGGACCTTGACCAAGAGCACCAACAAGTTATATACCACTACCCACACTTATACCAATCTTCAAAATACCTCAAACAACATCGAATCAACCAAATCACATCGGATTCAAGCCTAAGATTTCAAAAACTTTCGAATTTCGCTTTTGATAAAAAAATCTACCAAAACTCGTCCGAATGACGTAAAATTTTGCACACACATCAGATTTGACACAGCGAGCCTAGTACAACTTCCAGAATTCCATTCTGAACCCTATATCAAAATCTCACGTATCAATCGAGAAATGCCAAAATTTTAATTTTGCCAATTCAAGCTTAAACCTTCCACGGACCTCCAAATTATATTGTGATCGCGCTCCTAAGTCCCAAACACCTAACGGAGCTAATCAAATCATAAAAATTACAATCGGAGATCATATTCTAACAAGTCAAAACTTGGTCAACCCTTTCAAATTTTAAGTTTCAACTTGAGAACTGTCCTTCCAAAACCATTCCAATTACCCTGAAAACCAAAACCGACGATTTACACAAGTTATAATACATCACACGGGGGCTAGTCAGGCCCGAGAATTGGAGAGCGAAGTGCAAAAGCTCAAAATAACCGGTCAGGTCATTACATCAACTCTTGATATAAGTTGGGATTTTTTGAATACGGCCTCAAGACTTTGATGGAGGCTAGCCAGGAAGGCTTTGACTCGACTATCGAGATTGAAAAATCTAAGGATACTATTGAAAAAACTCAACAACATCAAAACTTTTCCTCACCTGAGGTCGGCGTTCCTAAAGGTGCTGAACTTACTCCTGGTGAAGTTGATGTTCAAGCCTCTTCTGCTCAAGTTGTATCTTCTCCCGTTGCTGATAATTCCTTATTAGATCCTGCCTCTCTTGCTGCTGATAGTACTGCTTTAGATTCTTCCCCATAGTGTTCTATGAACTTTTGTTTGGAAGTTTATTTTTTTTTACTTTTGGAATAGTTGGGGAGTTTATACCCCTGGCCTATTTTGGGGTTTGTTATCAAAATTTCTTAGTTTTAACTAAGTTTATACTTAGTTTTAGCCAGGTTCAATATATAATATTCCGTTTAAGTTTCTCTTATACTCTTTAATTTACATTTAAAAATGCTTTAGTATTCCGTGATTTTTGAATAGACACGAATTTTTATAAAAGAGGGCCCTTTTATAAACGACACTAATGAAGAAGACGTCTCAACTTCTTATTGGTGTAAACATACGAAAGAAGTAGGAAAATACATATTTCAAAGAAATCTTTTGAATAATTTGAGGAAGTTTTGTATTTTGAACTTTCAAATTATATAACACTTTACATGCATTCAAGTAACTTTTTGTACAACATCTACAACTCTTTCATACCTGTTTTCTGCATAACAGATTTGACAAAATTCTAGGGTATATTTTGCAACCCATGACTAAACATTACCTTTAACCTTAGTACTCGTAAGATTTTATAATTTATGTCCCCGAGTTTACACTTTATGAAAGCTTAACACAAAAGGTTTTTGATTCAGACTTTTCTTGGCTTTTGATTGGCTCTTGACTTTTGATTTTTGGGTCGATCCAGACTTGAATTGACTTTAAGTCTTCTTTTTTCTTTGACTTGTAGTCATCTTTGCCTATTACCTATAGTCCCCTAAGTGTTAGAGCTATGAAGTATGGAATCTTGAGCACTTGATTATTCCTTCCATTTAGTCCATTTCTTGAAAAGGAAAATACATAAGAGACTCGTAGGTATATTCTTAGATGATGACTGCTTAACCCTTTTTATTTCCATCAGAAAGGTTGTAACCCAGACCGGGGATGATTTTGCATCTCGCATGTCTGTTTGGTCTAAAATCGTCATTTGGTGTGGGATAGCTTTGTTCCTATCATCTAAAATAGTTAGTATAATTAAAAAAGAATAAATCTAAACCTTTCATAAATGATACATGACCGTGGGTTCTTCCTTTAGAAGTAATACTTCTTCAAATGAACATCATTCCAATTTGATGGGAGTACTTCGCTGTCCATTGTTTCTAGCGCATATGCACCCTTTCCAGCAATACCTCGAATCTTGTAAGGTCCTTCCCAATTTAGACTCAATTTTCCTACATTGGCCGCTTTTGATGATTGAAAAACTTTTAAGTACGAATTCCCCAGTATTGAAGTATCTAAGATAAGCTTTCCGATTGTAATATCACTCAATAATTTGCTTTTGCGCTGCCATCCTTATTAGAGTTGTTTCTCTCCTTTCTTCAAGCAAATCGAGATTTATTCGCATCTCTTCCTCATTTGATTCTTTGGTTGCTTGGGTGTATCTTGTACTCGGTTCACCTATTTCAACTGGGATTAAGGCTTCAGCACCATACATAGGTAAGAATGGATACTCTCCCGTACATGTTTTTGTTGTTGTCCGGTAAGCCCATAAGACTCCTGGTAATACTTCTGGCCACTTACTTTTTGACTCCTCTAATCTTTTCTTCAAGTTATTAATAATAAACTTGTTTTTTGATTCGGATTTCCCATTAGCCACAGGATGATAAGGTGCTGAAGTTATCCTTTTAATCTACCAAATCTGAAAGAATTTTGTGATTTTTGCACCTATGAATTGCGGGCCGTTATCAAACACAATTTATTTGGAAATCCAAACTGCCATATGATATTTTGCAAAATAAAGTCCCTGAATTCTTTTTCCTGCACTTGTTTGAAGACACTTGCTTTTACCCACTTGGTAAAATAATCGGTTAGTACTAGTAAAAATCGTACCTTTTCTTTGGCTTGTGGTAGTGGACCCACGATATCCGTCTCCCACTTTATAAAAAGCAATGGTGTAGTAACCGAATGTAATAACTCTGCTGGGCGATGAATGTTGTTACAATATCATTGGCATTTGTCATATTTGGCCACAAAGCTTTCCACATCTTCTTCCATTTTTGGCCAATAATATCCTACACTAATTAGTATTTTTACCAAGGATCTTCCTCCTGCGTGATTTCCACAGTGTTCCTCATGTACTTTTCTCATCACATACTCTGTTTGAGAAGATCTAAGACACCTTGCTAAATGTCCGCCGAACATCTTCCGATATAGGTTGCTACGATCCAAACAATAATGGGCAACTATTCGTCGAAGTATCTGAACCTTTTTCTTATCTTTAGGTAGAATCTTGTACTGCAAAAAATTAACGATCTCATTTCTCCAATCCCAAGTTAAATTATTGAAAATTACCTCATTTTTGTCCTGATCGAGTGTCGAATGAAGAAAATGTGTTACATAAGCATTTTCTTCATTTGTTACTTCTACGGCGGATGCGAGATTAGCCAGCGCGTCAGCTTCAGCATTTTCTTCCTTGGGTATTTGCACGATTTTCCAAGATTGGAATTGTCTGATTAAGTCTCGTGCCTTTTCTAAATATTATTGCATCCTTGCCTCTCTAGCTACATATATCACCTGCATTTGATTAACTACAAGCTGTGAGTCATTCTTAATTATAATTTGCACTATTCTGAGCTCTCATGACAATTTTAGACCTACAATTACAGCTTCATTTTTGCTTCGTTGTTAGTAATGGGATGGCACTTTATTGCCTGCCTTATAGTTTCTCCCGTAGGTGAGATTAGAACAATGCCTAAATACGATCCTTTAACATTTGAGGAACCATCAGTAAATAGGATCCATGTACCCGAATTAGACCCGTTGAATACCTGCAGTTCCTTTTCTGCTTTTGGTACTATTCCTGGGCTGAAGTCTACCACGAAATCTACTAAAACCTGTGATTTTATCGCAGTTCTAGGTTGATATGTGATATCATAACACTTAGTTCTATAGCCCACTTGGCTAATCTATCTGATAGTTCTTGCTTATGCAATATATTTCTTAATGGGTAAGCGGTCACTACAAAGATAGGGTGACATTGAAAATAATGCCTTAACTTTCTAGATACCATGATTAGTGCTAAGGAAATTTTTTCTAAATGAGGATATTGAGTTTCAGCATCCAATAAAGAATTGCTGACATAATAAATTGGAGATTGTTTACCTTTATCTTCTCTAACTAACACTACACTTACCGCCATTTCTGACACAACGAGATAGATGTGTTTCTCCATCCTCCGATTTAGCCAGCAATGGTGGGTTTGACAAGTACGCGTTTATATTTTATAGTACTTGTTGGCATTACTCAGTACATTCAAATTGTCTTTGCTTTTTCAACATTGAAAATAACTTAAAACTGCTATCCTACATTGAAGATTTAGAAAATAAACCTACCCAAAACTGCTATCCTACTTGTCATCCTCTGAACCTCTTTTTTGCTCATAAGTATGTCTAGTATTTCTTCAATGGCTTTAATCTATGCTGGGTTTACTTCAATTCCCCAGTTAGAAACAAGGAAACATAAAAACTTACCCGAAGACACGTCAAACGCACACTTTTCGGGATTTAACTTCATATTGAATTTGCGGAGAATCTGAAATGTATCTGACAAATATTGGATGTGATCCCCCGCCTGTGTTGACTTGACTATCATGTCATTGATGTAAACTTCCATAGTTTTTCCCAGGTGTTCTTGAAACATTTTCATTACTAACCTCTGGTACGTGGCTCCAACATTCTTTAGGCCGAAAGGCATGACTTTATCACAGTAAGTCCCCCTATCTGTAATAAAGGAAGTTTTTTTTCCTCATATAAAGGATTCATTTTTATCTGATTATATCCTAAAGAATAATCTAAAAAAATCAACAATTCATGTCATGCAGTAGCATTAGTTAGTTGATCTCTGTGCGGTAAAGGAAAATAATTTTTAGGGAAAGCTTCATTCAAGTCAGTATAGTCTACACAAACTCGCAATTTACCATTCTTTTTTGGCACCACTATTGTATTAGCTAGCCAATTAGGATATTTTCCCTCTCGGATAGACCCGATTTTTAAAAGCTTTTGTAACCCATCCTGAATCACCTGGTTTTTGAAGGATCCTTGCTTCCTTTTCTTCTGTTTGACAGGTGGATATGTTGGATCTTCATTTAGCTTATGGGTCATCACCTCTGGTGGTATACCTATCATATCTGAATGCAACCAAGCAAAGAAATTTGTAGCTTTTAAGAATTCAATTAACTTAACTTTCATCTCTGCGCTCAGGTTGGTTCCGATATAAACTTTTCTCTCCAGCCAATGTATAAATAACACTGCTGCTTCGAGTTCTTCAATTGTTGTTTTGATATTTTCGTTCTCTTCTAGATCTTGAATAATATCATGCCATGAGTCTACATCCGTTTGCCCATATCCAGTTGAGGTTTGTGTTGATAAATCCTCAACTGAATTCTATAATTACTATTTCTTGTCTGCAACATCGTTCTTTATGCTTAAATCCGCTACTGAATTGATACTTTTAGAAGCTTGCTAATCACCATAGATTTGTCTAATTCCCCATTGTGAAGGGAAATTAATAACCAGATGTAAAGTAGATGGAACAACATACATCTCATGAATCCAAGATCTGCCAAGAATTATATTATACGCCATGTCCGTATCTATCACTTAAAATTTTGTATCTTGAGTACTCCTTCTGCGAATGTAGTGAGCACTATTTCACCTTTTGTAACAATGCTCGAATTGTTAAAACCAGATAAGGTACGTGCTTTAGATACCAATTTATCATCGGCTTGCATCTCGTTTACCACTCTTAAAAGAATAATATTTACAGAGCTACCTGGATCAATCAAAATTCGTTTCACATTAGTATCATTTACAAGTAAATATATTATCAGTGCATCATTGTGAGGGATCATCAAGCATTTGTATCATCAAATGTTATGCTATATTCTTCCAAAACTTGGCGAACTCACTTTCCGTGGGTAACTGTGGCTTTTGAAATATTTTTTGCAGCCGTATACGTCATACCGTTTACCTCCTCTCCTCCGCTTATCACATTAACTATTCTTTTTGGTGATAGAGGTTTTGGTGTCTCATGTCTATTTTTCATATATGCTTTCTTACCCTTCTCACTAAATAAATTGGTTAAATAAACTTATTTTAACAAGTGCTCTATATCACCTTATCTGCAATCTGCTATTTTATGACCGTGATCGCTATAAAACTCGCACCAGAAATCTGGGTTTCTTCTGCCAGGGTTTGATCTCATTTATTTTGGCCACCCCATCTTATCTCCCATACTTCTTAAAATACTACCAACTCAGAAGTGCTAACATTGAAAATGTAATCACCAATCTTTGCCTTTGTATTAACATTGATATCTCGCGTATCTCGTTCCTTTCCAAACTTGGATGATGAACCCGCATCTCTGTCTCTTGATCTAGAACCGTACCTTGGGTTTTCGTGTTTAGAACGTGAATCCCTTCCTACTGGTCCCATGAAAGGTTCATACATGTTCTTACCGAACCTTTTTTCAGTTTATGGTCGCTTCAATTTTGTTATTTCATCTTCCCGTGACTGAGTGATAATATCTTCTTCTATTTGCAGCTTCGTGCTATACCTGTTGTAAACATCATTCCAAGTTGTACTAGGGAATTCTAGTAAGCTTTCTTTGATTCTCCACGTGGATTCTGAGCTTTTTTCATTTAAGTTACTTGCAAATGCCATGGCTGCCCAATCATCAGGTACACGTGGTAACATCACTCTTTCATGCTGAAATCTATCCAAAAATTTCCTGAGTAGCTCCGTTTCTCCTTGTTTTATTTTGAAGATGTCTTCCATCCTCTTTTCAACTTTTTGAGCTCCTGAATATGCTTTTTATAAACGAATCTGCAAGCTCAGAATCAATAGAATTTTTCGATAAAAGAGAATACCATGTTAGTGCTCCTTTTGTGAGTGTTTAGCCAATTCTTTTGCCCAGCACCGACTCAATTTCTTGCTTGGTTAAATCGTTGCCTTTCACGATAGTTGTAAATGCAGTTACATGATCTCATGGGTGGGTTATTCCATCTTACTTCGGAATATCGGGCATCTTAAACTTTTTTATAATCGGCAAGGGAGCGACACTTGGCTTCCAAGGCTGTTGAGAATATTTATCAATATCCACTCCTTTAATCACAAGTGGCACACCAGGTATCTGCTCATGCGATCATTCTGCTCCTTAAGCTGCTTCTGCAGAGTTAGTACTAAGCTTTGTAAATTAGAATTATTTGAGGTACCTGACCTTTCATCGCTAGATTCGCTGGGAATTCCTCCACTGCCTGAATTTGCTAGTATCGAGCGTCGGTTCTCTATTATTGCGGTGTTGTTTGGAGGTGAGTTAGTGGTGCAGTTGGTAATCCACTAACGAAAGCTTGAAGAGAATTGTTGAGGTGTTCCGCATTTAGCTGTTTCAATGCATCTTCAGCAGTTTGATCGTCCCCTTGTTGATTATTTGTATGTGATGTTGAACTTTGAGGTGACCCGTCTTGGGAGTGTTGAGGATAATTTTTGGGGTGAAGGGATTGGAGTTTCATCCTCTTTATGTTGGTTCAGTTGGTTTTGTTGGTTGTTGTCGTTGGCAGTCGACATGATTATTTGACAGAAACATAAATTTGGAAAGTGAAAAGATTATCAGATTTCCGGTAATGGAACCAATTTGATTAACAAAAAAATGTATTTTTCGGTCAAAGCCTATTTTTAGAAGAACTCGGGTTACAGATAACCAAGAAATTTTGTACTTTCTCGGTTATATGAAAGGAAAAGAACAAGAATAAGTAAGGAAATAACTGATTACAAAGTCAATATAGAGAAAAGCAGAAAAGTAAAGCGAATATATTTCAATATTGCCTCAGATGTCTTTACAAATGAAATTCTCTTCCCTTATATAGGAATTTACAAACATAACATTTCCTCCCTTTTATGGCCGAATCATTATGAATATTAATGACATTAATGTACCGGCAATCGTAACTGTTTATGGAAATTCTGTAACGGCTCCAATTCTTCTTCCTCATTAATTAGAAGTTCGTGAATCTTCCCCTTCTTACTGTCTTGATTAATTCAGCTCATATTTACTGAATGATTTAGACTCGAGCAACTGCATTCCTTCATCTCGTGAGTGATTTGCTCGTATCTCTTGTGTCTTGTGCATCTTCTAACGTAATATTCCAACTGTCACCTTCTTAGTGATCCACATATCATGCCTTATTAGCCACATATAATTTCACCTGACATATTTATTTTCTACTAATACACTAACGTAAAACTAATCAATATAATGATGAACCTTTACAATATCTTCATGAGTTTACATAAAATAACATGATAAATAAGAATTCATATATATAATCGATCTCAACTTCTTTCGGATTACGATCAAGTTCATTGAAGAGGGGCTCAAGTTGTTGAAAATTTTCATATCACCACTAATTACGAGTAAAAATCAAATGTCGTCCATACACGAGTACAAATGCCGTCAAAGTACCCTGAAACCATGTCTGAATAATTAAGAATTGGCCAAATACATATAAAGATTATTAAACTTGGCCCGATTTTTTATTTTGGCACTCTAACTAACTCTTGTTCCATTTTGGCCGTCCAATCCCAATTTTTGTAT